>JAADJF010000358.1:0-146052 GCA_012932015.1 Fusarium acutatum
CTGCCCCTTCCCTTCCCAGTCCCTTGCTCCCCTTCCAGGATCCAATGCTTTCCTACCCTGGCCTTTCGACCCTTTCCCCTTTCAGGCCTTGTTCCCTTCTCTCTCCTGGTCTCTCTCAGTCGACCCTCTCGACTCTTCTGCTTTGACCTTTTTTTCGAACCCATTTGGCCCATTCGAATCGTCTCTCTCCCTCTCTCCACACATTCAAAGCTAGAATCCGCTCGCCCCAGCGGCAAACCATTCAGTGCAATTCAATTCAGTTCAGTTCATTTCGTCCTATTCCCCATCTCCCTTTGTTCCTTGCATCATCTCGTGTCGACCGCAAACAGCGCCTTTCACCTCGATCGTCTCATCTCGTCCTGTCCTTGGTTGTTCGCCTTTCGACAGGTCCATTTCTCGCGACGTCCGGATCTTCATTCACGACGACAAGTCCCGGTCAAGAGATATCATTATCAGGGAGCGCATCTTGACCTCTAATCACAATGGCTGCGAACACAAAGGTAAAGCGCGAAACCACACTGCCTAGGAGCAACAGCACCTGCCATGGAATGTCCCCGACATAACACTGCATCATTTCGCCACACATGATCGATCGTGTTGCTGACTTTTCATTAGTTCCTGCGAGAGTACAAGCTCGTTGTTGTAGGCGGCGGTGGTGTCGGCAAATCCTGCTTGACTATTCAGTTGATCCAGAGCCATTTCGTCGACGAGTATGACCCCACGATTGAAGGTTGGTGACTCTGGATTCATTTGCGTGACCATCACATCGCGTCAGGAGCAGTACTAACCCAACGTCAACTACAGATTCGTACCGAAAGCAGTGTGTCATTGATGAGGAGGTCGCACTGCTCGATGTCCTCGACACAGCCGGCCAAGAGGAGTATAGCGCCATGCGCGAGCAGTACATGCGAACTGGAGAGGGATTTCTGCTAGTCTATTCGATTACTTCGCGACAAAGTTTCGAGGAAATCACCACCTTCCAGCAACAGATTCTGCGAGTCAAGGATAAGGACTATTTCCCCATGGTCGTTGTTGGCAACAAGTGCGATCTGGAAGGCGACCGAGATGTGTCACGACAGGGTACGTTCTATTACGAATTAGCTTTGGCATGAATCACTGACAATGGAAACAGAGGGAGAGGCACTTGCAAGGTCGTTCGGTTGCAAGTTCATCGAAACATCCGCCAAGTCCCGAATCAACGTCGACAAGGCCTTCTACGATATCGTACGAGAGATCCGAAGATATAACCGTGAGATGCAAGGCTACTCAACCGGCAGCGGCGCTACTTCAGGCGCGAACGGTCCCCCGAAGCCCATGGATATGGACAACGGCGAGCAAGAAGCTGGATGTTGTGCCAAGTGTGTACTGATGTAAAAGGAATAATATCAATAGCGAAAGGGAGACCATCTCGAGACGAGGCGGGATGCGATCGGCGGGATATACCCGATATGTCCGGTTTCTGTCAACTGCACGCGACACGATGTGAGGATGCAATATAACCAATAGGCTTTAGGAAGAGCACGGAGATGAAAAAGTTGATTGCATCGGACGGGAGTCAGGATCTGGATTCATATTCACATTTGATTTGGACGCAGCCAACGGAGATACCCAGCGACATGGGATTTAGGGACCCGGCGTGCTTGTAGCAGAGAAAGTGTCTTTGTGAGCAATGCCGATGGTTCATGCTTAATGACCCACGATCCATACGACATGGAACATGGATCGGCGTTTCTCTGGAGTGGCTCGCTATCTTGGACGTTGTGGATAAACAAAGAAAAGAATCGTCTTGATACTGGAAGAGAGAGAAAGACAGGGGAGGGAGTCTGCTGCTGACATTGCGAATGCCAGATGCAACTAAATGCAATGCTACTCATCCCATCCTCAGGACCTCGCGAGAGAATAAAATTCACCCGACCATTTCCTTTTTTTGTTTTGTGTTGCCGGGGAGGATGAATTTTTCAAAGTACGGCTTCAGATTCTCTATATCCTTATTTCATACATGTAATTTTTTGCTTCTATTTTTTCTATTTGTCAATCTCGAGGTCTCCTTCTCTCCAGCAGCAATGGTTCAGTCAGTCAGACAATACAAGTACACATCCCTTTTTCTTGCGGTTCAAACATCTTCGTCTTTTGTCTCTTGATGCAGAACATTCCGTTCAACTGTGTTGTCAGCCACATGGCTTTTCTCATAAAACAATCCGGAATGCTTCATATCCGAGATTCATCGGTGCGTCCCTTTGAGTTTCTCGTGCATGACAGGGTGGTCAAGTTCCTGGTTCACTATGTTAGGTCAGTCTCAGCCTATCTGCATCGGCATCTTGTTACGTATGAAAACTGATAAGTCAATTGCAAACCTAGGTTCTATGTCTCAGAAACGCCAAACTCCGGAATCCTCCCACCTTAAATTCACATGGACCAGTGTTTTCAGCCATCCATTATCTAGACAGACACCACTTCTCCCAGAACCCTGCCGGTGGTTATCTCTCGATGCGGACCGAGAAGTTTGCGCCCGATATTTAGATTCCACAGCGGCTTATCAATCGCCTTTGGCTGGTTGTTCACGTCGTTCTGTTCATTCACAACCCAGTCACTGCAAACGACACAAGCCCATGCCGTCGGCGCGCCCGTTACAAAACCATCGACGTTGGCCGAAACATTGACCTGCTCACTAGGCTTTTGCGCAAGACAACTGGGACACACTGCCTTCTTGAAGCGCGACAGCCGCCATTCTTGCATCAATGCCGCGTGTTTCATAACCTCTTCGGCATAATACAATCTATGGAACCGGCAGAGCGATGGTCCTAGCATTCTGTTGGTACACGAACAGCCTGTCAGAGCCTCGGTATTCCTCATGAGGTTGGCGGCTTGTGAGGAGTCTTTGACCAGTTTCTGTCTGTTTTGGGAATGCGCTTCATCAGCTGCGATGCCATATACCCGTCTGGTACCGACAATTTGATTCTGGACCGCGTTCGGAGCACCGCTGCTCATCTGACCAGCACACTCATTGCAGAGATAAGCACGCATGCTGAGTTCACTTTCGGTTATGGGATTGTGCTCATGCTGGAACAAATACTTCACGTTGCCCCGGGTACAATCATTGCATACTGGGAAGTATGGCAGGACTGTGTTGCGATGCGCAGAACTCTGGCAAGTAGCCTGACCTTGCTCACCAGTGTCCCAAGAGCCACATAAACCCCATCCGCCCTCTCCCGGTTCAGCGCAATAACGCTTTGTCCTTTTAACCTTCTCCTCGTGAGGCACGTCACCAAGAACATCACGTAAAGGTGTTGGTTGATCTGTTTGACCATTGACAATGGAAAAGAGGCGAATCTGAGACTCTTCTTCAGGCTCTTTAGACTTTGACTCATGCCATTCGCTCATGTCAATACCCTCAAGATGATTGAAGACCTTCCAGCGTGAGCTCTTTGGCTTCTCCTTGAACTGAGGTTTCTGGTCCGGACCGAGTGTGAAACCAAGGAAAGGATTGAAAGCATCTTGATCGTTTGCGTTCTTGGGCACCCGGTTTCCGCGAGCCATTCTCTCTTGAGATGACTTTTGGCTGCCTCTAGAGGTTTGAGGCTTGTGCCGGCGCTCCCCACGACTCGCTCGGGAACGCCTATGCGCCTGCTTGCCATCGAGATCTACAAAATCCCCGAATTCACGCAAGAACTCATCCCGGGATTCGCTGCTTCCTTCTGGAGACTGATCTGGAGCCTGCGAACCACTGTGTGGCTCTTGTTGGTCATTTTCAATATCCTGGGCCGGCATGACACTGTTAGCAAAGGTCCGACGTTCATCACTTTCATCGTCTGCGTCCACAGATATTTGTAGTGGAATCAGCTTCTCAAGCCAGTCTCGATTGTCCCTCCCTTGACTGTCTTGTTCGTCACCTGCTGGATCTTGAGGCGACACCATCTGCTGTGAATAGGGATCTAGTTGCTGTTGACCCAAGTTTCCGCAACCTTGCTGATTTGGCAGAACCTGGTCTTGTGGCATTTGACGTTCCCCGTGCGTATCGAAAAACGGCTGTTGGTCGGGGCCACCATATATTTGCTGATCGGCTGGACCTGGGGATGGCCGCATTGGCTGTGACTGCTGTGCCGGGGCATGTGGTTGCTGTTGACCAAAGCCTCCGTATTCTTCTTGCCCGAGTGCTGCTGGATCTTCATCTGACTCATTTAGTAACTCCATAAAGCCACCTGGTTGATGTGCCGCTGAATGTTGATATGGCTGTGTTGGTGGTGCCGATGCATTTTGTTGAGGATTGTATGGGTTTCCATTTTGCTTTGGCAGTTGGTTTGTCAGCGATTGTGAGAACCCCTGCGATTGTGTGTCATTCGGATATCTATGAGCACTTGGAAGCATACGATCTTGCATTCCCTCAATGTCAGAGAGCACAGGACCTCCCTGGAAGCTGCGCACGATAGATACTGGCAAGTTGGGTTCCATACCGGCCTGCTTCATCTGGAGATTCTGAAAGTCGCACAAGAGATTCCAAACTTTCTGGTACGCTCGGAGATCGTTCTTTGGGGACTGGGGTTTATTGGGCCATAACTCATTTATCAACCAGCGCAAGTGACCGACAGGTGTGTCCTTCAGTTCCACGCCAAACGGTAGAATGGGAGGGCGGACAATGCCCGCTGGCGGGCGATGAGATCGATGAGCTTCGGCTACGAATCGATAATGCCGTGGACCATCCTTGGGGTCGATCAGGCCGTACACAGGAGCTGTAGGACCAATCCAATGTTCAAGGCTTTGACCATCCTTGAAATCGTTGACACCTCCAGAGCCATATCCCAAGGCCAGGTAGTACAAAGGACCAGGACTATAGGATATTTTGTTTTCCTTGTTGATTAACTTGGCGCGGTCAATACATCCAGGTTTTAACCAATTCATAGGATCGCATTTCGCGTTGTGATGTCTGCAACTATCACATGGTCTTTGTCGGTCACAGTTTCTCCCCGCCCCTGCACATTGCGTGCAGACATTGAAAGGGGTGAATTGTCCGAAACCGACCCTGCTCAAATCGAAGATTGGATACTGTCGAAGGACATCATTTTCTCGGACTATACAGTCGATACCAAGCTGCGTACAGCGCTCACACGCGTGGTTTGGCTGGAACCACATGACCAGACAGTCAGTAATTTTCCCAGCTGTCTTGCACCCTTGACACGGCTTTCTCCAAGTTGTGCTCGGTAGCACTTCTGCATATTCATGCCATTTTTCTTTTTTGCTTTTGTCCCCCTTTGCATTCTCTTTGTCCGCCTCGAACTGGGAGCGTATCTTCCAGCTCATGGGAAGGTTCTTATCCTTTGGAGAAAAAGTGCCCATGGGAACTCCAAGGTCCAAACATTTTGTCCCGTCCCTTTGACATTGTCTGCAGGCTCGCTTTTCCTCCCACTCCCCCCTGTCTTTAATCCAGCTACAGGAATCGTCTCCTTCCAGGTCACCGAACTCCTTGTGACGCAAGAAACAACGATCGCATGGATGTCGGTACCACGGTCGACGTGTGAGCTTCTTTGGCCGTCTCAAGGGCATCTTGGACAGGTCAACCACGCAGTCCCCTTCTCTTCGACAATTGAGGCAATAGTAGCCTAGTATCGTATCGACATCGCATGTCTCCCCCCAACCCTTCCTATGACATGGGTTGCAAGTCGTCTTCTCATACCTTTGAGGATCGCCAACGCCGTACCTTTTGTGCTCGAAGTAGATCAAGGGCGTTCTAGGGCCTGGAACCTGGCACTTATGGCCGCCTTTTTCGGCCAGCTCTGTGTTATCCTTGTTTACAGAGCGGTAATTGGCGCAGTTGGTGCATTCTATATTATATACTTCGGGGCCGTTGCTTTGTGAAACCTGTTCCCAGTCACACGGCTTGCTCTGAGGGTGTTTACTACAAAAGTCGCAAATTGTCCCCTTAACGACCCATTCATGATCTTCTTTCTTGAGATTTCTGCGAGAATTGCTCTTCGTCTTGGAGGCAGCTGGTTCTCCCCTGGACTTCTTTTGCGGCCTGAGATCCGAAGGAAGATCATCTTCACCATCATGTTTCTCTTCATCGATATCTGCCTTCCGTTTCCTGGTTCTCTGGGGCTGTCTTGATGAAGGTGACGTTGTGTTTGGGGTTGGACCAGGGATTCCAGAACTGTTGGCGTTGTCTCCCTCGTCGCCAGATGCGTTTGGCTGAAGATTTCTCGTCCTTTTCGGAGCGGGCGCCGTAGTATCTGGAGAAGCTGCAGGACCTCTCTTTTTGCGACGGGGGCCAGCAAAAGATCCCTGAATAGTTGGAGGAGCGGGAAGAGCGTTGACCATATTAGGATGACCTGCAATGGAATGAGGCTCATGTTGTTGACTTTGAACAGGCGCAGGTCCCGCAGGCGAATAACCAACGTTCCCCGTATTATTCGGGTCAAGGCCAGCTGAACCAGGAATTTCAAATGAAGATAGATTTGAAATGTCAAGAGAAGAATCGTGGTCGAAACAACCCACTGCCACCATAGCTGTGTACATCTGTTCCAGATCTCGAAGCTGACGCAGAGCCCAATTCCAAGCCCGAGCCTGCACCTGAGGATTAGGAAGAGGGCGGTTGAATATTTGGTTGATAATATGGTTGGACATCCGAGGTATATCTTGCGTCTCATAGTTCCAGTTCCCCTGGTCAAAATGGTTCGGCTGGTTTGCCTGCTGTACTTGGGGGATCTGAGGTTGTTGCCCCCAAGGGTCCAAGCCAGCGTTCTGTCCGGTATAAGACTGACCAGGTCCGACGGGAACTGTATTGCTTGAACTTGAATCCCACGAATTCCCCTGTATCGAATTCTGATCGGCATATTGGCCTGGGTTTTGACCCTGATTTCCGGTCTGATTCTGGTTCTCATCATCAGGAAGCATGCCGTCGTTAGGGTTCCCCGACATGTTGTAGTCTCGAGAGAGAAATCGCGACTGTTCAACTCTCGATGAATAATACGGTACTTTGAACTTAATGACTTTCTCTGTAAGTATTCGATGGCAGGTAAGTTAGAACCAAAGTGTGCTCCCTGAGCCAGTGTGTCAGAGACGGACTGTACAACAACACAAACAATAGAAACAATAAGAGTCCTGTTCATAAGTTTTGATACGGAATGTAAAGAATGACCGAATATTGCCCAAGACCTGGGCTGGTGTTCTTGTTCTTATCAACTCAATGTTCCCTCGCCCAAGTCCTGGATCCTTTGTTCAACATATGTCAACCAACGTGAAGCGTCTTTGTTCAAGAATCTCCCTTGGCTACCCACGGCACACCCTAAGGTTCTTTGATACTCGATTTAGATCTCTCAGTTCCATTATTCGTCTAGTGTCGTCTAGTGTTCATTCATTCTTGACTGATGCACAAAGAACTTGAGAAGAATCGGGCAAAGTTCGTAGATGGGACATCCATGAGAGTAACTATAATGCCATTTGTAACCAGTCGCACTTGTCCGTGAGCAACTTTTGTCTTGACGGGTTTGCTGAGACTTGACCATTGTGATGTGCGAGTGCATCAGATGGACCCCCTGGGCCGCATCTGATTCTTTGTTGATGTTGACACCTCTATTCACCGATCGAACGGGCCAGTGCCTTTTCAATACAGCCTCTTTATCATCAGGGCAAGCAAACCAGTGAGGCTGGCCTCCTCTTGGTCTGAGTGTGGACACATCTCATATACTCAGAGGCTAGGGAATAGCTTCATTTCAAAAACGCCACTCTACTGAAAGAATATAATACGAAATTCTTGCTTTTGTATCTACACATACTCTTCACATCATGCCGCTGTGCTCTAGGCGACTAACCTTCCACAGGCGTCCTAATTGTTAATGCTTTTCGCTATGCCTTCCAAAGAGTCCATCCCGATTTCCCGTCAAAGAAACGCTCAATTATCCTCGATTAACCCCAGTATACATACATATCTAATGGTCTTCACTTCAAATTCCCCACCAGTCCATCTTGTCCCTCTAGTACCGGCTAGATGTCGTGTCAAGAAGGAACAGAGCACCAAACCCGTCTGCCCATTTGCGCTTAACACGGAGCCTTCACTATCTTCTTATTAAGTCCATAACCTCGCCTAACCGGAGAACTGGAAGCGAGTGGCCTCGAGCTGGCCGAGTCCGTCGCGGGGTGCCACATTTCGTCGTCTGTAAGTATTGGTGAAATCTTGCAGAATCGCGCGCACATTCTTCATGGCGCTGGGGTCTCCTGACTCAAGCCTCTCCTTGATCTTGATCAGGAATCTGTTGGCCTCGGCAGGGGAAACAGTGCCCTCTGGTAGTAGCTGTATTGTATGGGAGACCCACTGGTGAGTCTGGAGAGGAACCAGCTCAAACAAAGCCAGCAGAACACCACTGCCATCAGCGAAACAGTCGCGGGGGAAAGTGATCATCATGCCTGCCATGACCTGCTTGACCAGACCCTCGCCAAGAGTAAGTAGCAGATTCTTGACAATGGCCTTGACCTCAGCAGCCGTTGCCTCCGGTAGCCTATCACTACTAGCAGGGTTATCGCCACCGTATGACAAGAGATCACGGAGGAAATGCAGCGTTGAGGACAGAGGGTCGCGCTGCTCTAGAGTTAGAGCGTAGATGGACGCCTCAAAGACAGACCTTAGAAGATGAGATGGAATGAGCTTCTGGGGGTAGTAGAGAAGGGCGTCGATCAGAAGGCGGAAGAAGTCATCAATAACGTCAGGGAGTTCCTTAGGTTGTAGTTCCGTCATAACTCGGAGGAAGGTTGTTGTCTGGGCTTCAAAAAATGTGTAAATGTTCTCGGTGGTGGCTTGGTCAACGTGCTCTCGTGCTTCAGAGAACTCGCGCAGGATTGCTGAAGTGACCCACAAGAAACATCCTTCCCTTGAGTTGTTGAAGCCGCCGGCAAGCTTATTTGCCATTTCCGGGAGCAAAGGGGTCATGGCCGTGCGGTGGGCAATTACCATATTGCGCCAGCACCTGCAGACGCGCTCGCAGATGGGAGTGAAGTTCAAGAAGTTGTCCAGTACGGTGGAAAGGATGGGGAAAACCTCCTGCCAGTACTTGACAGCAGGGTTCTCCTGACCAGGGCTCACAGGGGGCACGACGTATTGAACAAAGATGGTGATGAGCTGCAGATGATCTAAAACGGTGTTAGTCTTGCTTGATGAAATGAACTCGGGCTTACTTACCAGCGAGCGCCAACTTGCCCTCCTCGTCTGTAGCATTATTGGCTTTGGCCATCAAACGTTGGATCAATGGGTCGCAGTATAGCTTGAGCAATCGGTAAATCTCCTCCGTGGGCTGGCAAGCCACAACGTTAGCAACGCCTTCTGTGATCTCTTCCTTACTCAAGTCTGGGAGCTTATCCAGCACTTCATCATAGAAGGTCTGAAGCTGCAGCACTTGGCCACTCAGGAGGTGTTTGCAATCTGTACAGAAGAACTTGATAGCCAAAGCAGCGGCGCGGATGATCTCCCTGGAATCCGACTGGAACGATGTGACGATGTAGTTGAATTGGGGCTCGAGATATTCCGGATGGGCAGCTGTCCATTCAGTATAGCGGCCGAGTACCATGATGGTTGCGAAGCGGAGCTTCTCGTGGCTCGGCATCTGTACAAGGAGAGGCATGAGCTGGCGAAGCACAATGCTCTCATCCTTATCCACCATGCGACCGAGAGCGCGCATGGCAAATAAAGGCGCCTCCAGCTCCTGCCAGTGAGGTACCGAGTTGTCGTTCACCTGGTTGGCGTACTTTGACATCCAAAGCTGAATTGCTTGGAGAACCTTGGTGAGACAGTCCGTAACGCCCATCACCTCGCAGCAATCCTTTAGTGTGTCGCCCATCTGGTGTCGAAACTCTCTGAATTTCTCTTCTTGCTCGCGATCTCCGTCGAACAGGTCATTTTCGTTACCCGAGTCCGGCTTAGGGTATTCGAGGTGCTTTAAGAGAATGTCCACCAACTTGGAGTAGACGTCAACTAGCTCAAGCCGACCTTGGATGTAAATCTCCAGCACAAGATAGAGCTTGAGCTCGTACCAAAAGTTAAAGGTATGCTCAATAACATCGCGCTCCTTGTCTCTCAAGGCGCATTCCAGCACAGCGTCAACCAGTGGTCGGAAGTGTGTAGGTTGGCGGGCGATTCCAACGACCCAGCTTTCTGCAGCAGTTGCAAACACCTTAGTCAAAGACTTGAGTGTCTCTGTGTCATCCTCCTCGGCTGCCTTGGCCACTTGGGGCTTCAAGGAGATGATTCGTGGAAATAGTAGCTCGATGATCTCCTGACTCTCGTCCACGTCGCTGGTCTCTCGAAGCATGGTGCAAAGACACTCGGAAGCCTCCTGGCTGCAACCATCGCTGGTTGTGCCGTTGAAAACAATATCCATTAGAGGCGACTTGACAACATTGCCTACTGGGACCTCTCGGAGCCAGGAAGTAATACACTCCATCAACTGAGGGTTCTGAGCGGCTGCGGCTGCGATAGATATCAGTATCTTGGCAGTGGTGGAAGGTCGCACAACTTACGTGAGGACTGAGAATAGTTGATAAGGAGTTGGACGACCTGGTCCGCATTATCGGCCAAGAGAGCCTGCGTTCGCATCGCAAGATCTTCTTCCTAATTCCAAACAATTAGACTTGAACTGGTGTTGAGGTCGACCGGATTTGACAATCTCGAAAGAAGCGAATTCCCGATCTATGGTTGCGCGATCCACGTACAGACAAGGTGATCTTTCGACCCTCGGTGACTTCTTCAGGGAGAACCCTCAGGAAATCCAGAATGCAGGCGTGGCTCTCGGGGCTGTCACTAAGCGACTGAACGACAGAAGGCAGAACATCGTTCCAGTCCTTCATTTGGATCGCTAGAATGGCCAGACACACACAGAGCTGGACACGGATAGGCTTGGGTCCCGGGGCGAAGTGCTTTAGAAGTAAGAGGATTTGGTTTCGAAGGGCAGGCAGTTCGCTCGCAGGAACTTGGGTAGAGAGGTCGTATGTGATCTAGAAGGGAGAAATTAACGGTCAGGCCGAGGTGTATATCACAAGCGTCAAACCTTTCCACGCAGGGTAATGGCCGCAAAGAGGGTTGCCTCTGGCTCGGCATCGGACTGCAGAATACCCATTATAGTTGCCCATGAGTCCTTCTATACAAATCCAACGTTAGCGAACTAGCCGTATAACAAGGAGCTTCCGGCGACGCACTGATTTCTGAAACCTCTCCAAGTACTCGTGGGCGTGCTTCTTGGCCTCTTGCTCCCCACTCCTCATAGTCATAACAGCAGCCAGCACATCAGGCGGCGCAAAAGCCTCCTGGGCCCCGTTGGAAGCCATTTCGTCTTGAAGGGCGAGCAGAGGATATCAAAGTTGAGTATCGGGGTATATGGCTATGAGGCGCACGATCGACCCTCGTAAGTAGTGGCGCATGCAAAGGGGGGCAGCAGTTAGGATCGACGAGGCTCCTATGGATCGCGAGGGAAAATTTTGGCGAGAGTATAAGTCGAGAGAACCGGTTGAGAAGGAAGGGAAGAAGGGAAATATAGTACGAAGCCCAGAAGGCAAATAAGTTTCGGAAATTCAAGAGAGCAGGTGATTCAATGACCTGGCTAAAGTTTGTTCAAGGTCAGGATAAGTGCCTACCGGAAGTATTTACGATTCTTAGGTTGCTCGTCATGGCCATGGCGGGGCAACCGCCCGGATATTAACCGACATCTCAAGCTTGACTAACATGACACACCTCATGGATGAAAGATATCTACATCTCTGCTACTATCAATAACAGTTGAAAAACACGAGACCCAAAAAATCGATTTGTGATACCTGATAACAGAGCTTCGAGTTTGTGCTGAGAATAGTTTGTCAACTATCTAAACAACAGAGCTGAACCTATTGTACCTACGCCTGGGAATATCACGTGGCCCGAATCTTATTCCATGCCCTTCGATTCTAATGGTTATAGATCTTGTCGTGGATATCGCGAAGTAGAAGCTTCGTGTACACCGGCCTTGATCTCGCCGTTTCCAAGAATAAGACCATTGAGTCTACGGTCGTGAGTGTCTGTGGGAATCTGAAGCTCCGACGTAGCAGGCACCATCTGTTCTGTCAAAGCCAAGCCATACAAATGTAGCGGGCTCTCATGCGCTATGCCCTTTGTCTCGAGTTTGGCCATGTATCTGTTGATAAAGAAGTCATAAAAGCCCTTGCCGTGACCAAGGCGTCGAATCGACCCTGACTGGTCAAAGTCGAATGCGACTCCGGGCACAACCATGAAGTCTAGAATTGCAGGCTCGGAATTCTGAACGTCTGAACCACCGAGTACACGTATTCTCGCATCGACAGTAGTTGGGTCCACGCTGGGAATCCCCCACTTATCCAACTTGAGGCTCTCATAGTCCTGGACATCCTTTAGGTGAACCATGTCCATTACCCGAGCTGGGGTATCCGGTGTTTGAAAAGGCGACTTGTGTAAGTAAGGAACAAAGACCTGCTTGCCAGCAGATAAGGCATGGCGCACAATAGCATCTGTCTGGACCTCAGCCGTCGGCATGGACAGATAGATGCTGACGCGCCGAGCATCCTTGTAAGGCTGAAACTCTTTCAAGGTCTCGAAAATACAGCGACCTGCAGGACTGGTGTTAGGGGAAGCGTTCTACGAATAGACACATGACATGGTAATGAGTGATTGGCTGGTTGTCATACTCTGAGTGGTGATGGAGTCCTGGGTGATCTTGGACAGCTTCTGCTTCATGAGACTTCTCAGCTGCTGCTTAGCAGCAGGAAGGGATGACGCCATGGCGAGGCTGACAAGACAGATGAACCAAGATGGTGGATTGGCGATTGTTCCTGTTTGTTGGTGGAAAACTGTATCTTGGATAACGTGCTGGAGAACCCACCACGGAAGGATGCTGCGCTAAGAATAAAAAGCTCCCGGTGTGACACGCCCTTGGGACCAACGGAGCGGATACGCGCCGAACCCAAATCCCTCTCTGGCGTCATCGCCATCATGTGAACGGAAGCCGACGCCGTCTAACGATGAGACATGACAGGCGGCATCGGCGGTGAGGCCCGAGGAGATAAAATGAAAGCCTAATTCCACTCCAATAGCCCTTACATCTGCATTTCAGTCGACAACGGCGGATATTGATGAAAAGACGACAAAGCGAATATTTGGAGGCTGTGGATTGCTCAGCTGTTGCGGAGTCTGTCCAAGGGACCTGATGGTTAACCCCCAGGCGAAGGCCATATGGGAGCGTCAATCATCGATCCTGGGCTTTGGGAACGACGAAAAGACGGCTCAGTACGTAACGACTTTCATGAAGACGGTGTCAGCCTGGGGTTTCATAACACTCATCAACTGACAACCATGCATGGCTGTCTGTAAGCGCTGTATAACGTAAGGGGATATTATCTCCACCAGGTAGGTAGGTTGCAAGTAATTAGGCTGCAGACCACGATTGGAAATGCAATTGATATCAGATTGTTTGAATTGTCAGGTCTCGGATTGGCAGAAATTCTCAAATGGCACAGGTAATTCGAGCCTGGTGCTACAGACCATGAAAAAATGTCCGTGTATGATGGTTCACCATGTGCCAGAAAAAGCTCATCATTTGCAATAGGCGACATTCTATTGCTCAGAAGTTGGGACGAACAACCCAATCCTCGCTAGCTAAAGCCATGTCTCAGGCATTGCTGACGAGGAACAAGTTTGAGCATGGGTGGTTAACGCGTGGGATGTCTGAAATGAGGATCCGAATTCCTTCCAGGGACTGGGGCGTGTCGTAAGAAATGCCTTCAAGGGTCCGCTGTCTATAGAGAGGAACTGTATTCAATACCAGGTCGTTTCGAGATGAGGCAGAAAGGCTGAAGTATAATTGCTCGATTACGAACAAACAGCGGCAGATCTACAAGTTCAGTAACATAAGGTTCGGAGGCTGTTGAGCTATCTATCTGGATCGTCAAGGGGTCAGGAACGGTTCCTAGATGCTCTGATAGCGACAGAGACAGGACCAAACAGGCCAGACAGAGGACAGCCAGGGTACCATTGGAACACACAGGAATTTGGTTTGTGATTGTGATCACATCTTCGGGTGTTATCTAATCAGATCCATCAACCATCCTCAGAAATTTGAACGTTCCCTGTAGCCGAGATGGGGACGTCAGGGGTTTTGGTTCGGCCCGCTTGTTTGCTGCCGGTTGTGATGAGGTGCTTGGTGCTCAGTGCGCCTTGGAGACGGAAACAAGGGTTTATATGACTGAGAATGAGGAAAGATAGAGATCAAAAGCATCTCTGTGGTTCGTGAAACACCAGTATGCTGCAGCCACTTTTAAGGCTGTGAGTACCTTATGTGTCTGATATGGTATATGGCACCAAAACCTCACAGAACCGAGTGTACTGCTTGCTGTATGAAACTGATGAACAAATGGCCTGGTAGATTACCCAATAAACATATGAGATAAAAGACTCTGCCAGCCATTCATTCATTTGGGTAAAGATATGGGTGCTCCCTTGTGGAATGGCACTTGGCTATCCAATTATTTGTGAATTGCAATTGGATAGTTTTCATTCCTGGCACCTTCGTGAAGCGTTGTTAGCAAGCCATGCAACTATCAATAGTGCTTTTCAGCATGAAATTCATCGCCCACATCAATGCTCATGTGGTCTATTCTTCTGATACACCGCATACTCTCTGAATTGTACCAAAATCCATTGCCCGAGCTGACTACCGTACTATTTATTAACTCATGTCAAATACTCAATGCACAATGCTCAATATTATTGTCCTGCCTCAGGTAGACTACCGTCATCCCGTCACCGACTCCCCTAGTCATCCGCTTCATCCTGGTCACCACCCACTCAAAACCCTTGAACTCCCCACGCGTAAAGACAGGGCTGTCTTCTCCAAAAGCTCTTGCTTGCTTGATGGCTAGATGGGCATTCCCGTAGCGCGCCGTAGCCTTGCTTTTTTATGTCTTTCTACCTATCACTGCCTTTGTATATGCTTTGTTGTCATTAATGGTATCCACCTGCTGTCAATTGGATCCTATTCTTTTGAGGCACTTTGCTAGCGGACGGCCCCCTCTAACCACATTCTCTTATGGTATCAGGGCCCTTTTGATGCTGCTCCATACCATTACAAGGCAATGCCACACGCCAGATCGATGAGAGCTGGAGCCCGTTCGATCACGCCCCTCCAAAGCCGCTACCTATTTCGTTCACGCTGGCTTGGCTTGTTAGTCAACGATAGTGTGGATATCATCCATATCCATAGCTAAGGTAGCCAGCCAGATATTGATTGATACACGATACACGCCCCCGCCATGGGTAAACACACCACCAACTCATCCTCGGCCTCCATCTCTTCCAGTAAACGAAGCCTAAGCCGCCAATCTTCAGCGTCTTCGTCCCTGGCAGAGAGGGTTGGAGACAGGGTTGCTGGTGATTCCCCTCCACTCCGCCAGGACGTCGCCCTTCAGTCCCTAACATCTACATCCACAACTGCATCCTCATCCTCTGCTAGGTCCACCGTGACTGTCTCACCCTCACACCCAGTCCAAGCCAAGGGTCATGTCTTGCCGTATCAGGCTCCGGCCTCTCATATCCCTCCTCCATCATTAAGTACCGCTGCTACCCCAGCTGCATTTGCATTTGCATCTACACCTGCATCTGCATCTACTTCTACTCACGCTTCGGCTCCAACCTCAGCTGCTGTTCCACCGGTTCTCGTTGACAATCAAGATGCGGCGCAGCCTCTCGATCATATCGATTCCGACGATAGTCTAGATGCCATTCCTCAACCCCTAGACGACACTATAGATATGGCTTCCAAGAAGACGCCCTTCTTGCGCTCCGCCGCCGCTCGCTCCGATGCTGCTCCCTACGGTTCGGTCTCACTAACACCCAGTCGCAATAATTCACCCGCTGGTAGTGATCGCTGGGATCCCGATTCCCACCAGCTTCGTCACGTTCCGGATACAATGCGCAGCGAGACCTCGCACCGCTCCATTCTTGGCAAGAAATCATCCTCGAGGTTATCCGAAGAGATCGATAGCGCCGTCCTAGTCTCAGGCCTTGAGGGCCGCCTGGGCATTACCGAACCTACACATACTGGTGTTCTCGAGGGTAGCATGAAGGACGACTTGTCCGAAGATGGCGTACTGCGGGATGACGCTTCTTCGACCGTATCAGATTCTGAACATCAAGAAAACTCACCTCACGAGGCTGTTCGCGCCTCCGTTCCGCCTACAGACAATACCACTCTCTCCATAAATACGCCACGCATGTGGTGTCTCTCTGTCATTTTCGCCATTCTAGGCTCTTCGACCAATCTGTTCTTCTCTTTAAGATACCCCAGTGTTGCCATTACACCAGTTATTGCCTTATTGCTTGTCCATCCCCTTGGACATTTGTGGGATTTTGTGCTGAAGCGACCTTATGACCCCGAGGAGGAGTTTATCGATGGTGTACGGACGACTTCTGTCAGTGACGATGCGTATGGGCCGCATAAGATCAAGAGACGCACGCGTTGGAGGAGATGGTTAGCGCAAGGTCGTTGGAACGAAAAAGAACATACTTGCGTCTATGTCAGCAGCAATGTTGCATTTGGCTTCGCCTTTGCGACAGATGTTATTGTTGAGCAGACTCAGTTCTACAACCAGGAAGCTCCTATCGTGTACCAGCTTCTTCTCACTATATCCACCCAGATTCTCGGTTATGGCTTTGCAGGCATAACACGCCGCTTCCTTGTTCGACCCAGTGGAATGATCTGGCCGGGGACTCTTATGTCGGCAGCTATGTTCTCGACGCTTCACAAACAGGAGAACAAACCTGCCGGAGGCTGGACCATTAGCAGGTGGAAATTCTTCTACATCGTCTGGACCATATCCTTCCTCTTCTATTTTCTCCCTGGACTACTTATGCCAGCACTCAGCTATTTCAACGTCATTACCTGGTTTGCGCCCAAAAATGTCGTTATCGCAAACCTGTTCGGCGTCTCCTCCGGTCTTGGACTCTTTCCCCTGACCTTTGATTGGGCGCAAGTGACCTACGTTGGCTCACCGTTACTTGTTCCGTTCTGGGCTGCTATGAATGTTATCGGAGGTTTAGCTGTGGTAATGTGGATTATCGCACCTATTCTCTACTACGCCAACGTTCTCTTCTCATCGTACATGCCGATTCTTTCAGCTGCTGTTTTCGACAACACGGGCAAGGTCTACGATGTCAGCAAGATCCTCACACCTGATTTTCTCTTTGACCGAGAGGCTTATCAGAGCTACAGCAGAGTGTTCTTGCCAATCACATACGTGTTGAGCTATGGTGTTCAATTCGCTGGTCTGGCTGCTCTTCTGACGCATACTGCCTGTTGGCACGGTCAGGATATATGGAGGTCTTGGAAACGAGCACTTGAGGAGGCTCGCGAGGATGGGCAGCCCAAGTATGAACCGGTAGCGGATTCTCCTGGGCCTCTACCACGACAATCGTTCGACGAGGACCAGAGGCGCATGTCAACATCCACTTCTCATGTAGATGGAATTATTAGCCGCGAAGATATTCACAGCAAACTCATGAAGAGATACAAGGATGCCCCTCTGAGTTGGTATTTAATCACGTTTCTCTCCATGACTGCCATCGGCATCTTTGTTGTCGAATGGTAAGTCTGCGCCCAAGCTTATTCAGATGCCTTCCCTTGCTAACTGGTCTAGCTATCCCGTCCATTTGCCCTGGTATGGCCTTCTTCTCGCACTTGGCCTTGGAGCTCTGTTTTTCATCCCCAATGGCATCATTATGGCTGTCACAAACCAACATAGCAGCATCTATCTCATCTGCCAACTAATCTGCGGTGTTGTGTTCCCCGGTCGCCCCATCGCAAACATGGTTTTCGTTACATACGGCTACATCTCATCAGCGCAAGGCATCAAATTCGCGTCTGACCTTAAACTCGGCCACTACATGAAGATCCCTCCTCGTATCCTCTTTCTTGTTCAGATCGTCGCGACCCTTGTCTCGTCGCTGACTCAGATTGGTGTGCTCAACTGGATGTTCGCAAACATCAAAGGCATTTGCACTTCAGAAGCTCTCAATGGATTCACCTGTCCCATTGCAAGAGTCCACTTTAACGGCTCCATTCTGTGGGGTGTCGTCGGACCTAACGAATTCTTTGGTCCGAAGGCCATATATCGTTCCCTGGTCTGGTTCTTCCCCCTTGGCGCTCTCCTCCCCATTCCCCTGTGGCTTTACTGTCGACGTAACCGCTCCAGTATTCTCCGCAAGGTCAACCTTCCTGTTATCTTCGGCGCCATGTCCTGGATACCTCCTGCAACAGGCCTCAACTTCTCAGTCTGGGTACTTGTATGCTACGTCTTCAACTATCTTATCAAGAACCGCCACAATGCCTGGTGGAGCAAGTACACCATGACCTTGAGCGCCGCCCTCGATTCTGGGCTTGCCTTTGGTATAGTAGTTGTCTTTTTTGGCTTCATCTACCCTGGGCTTGCAAAGAACCTCAAGTGGTGGGGCACTGAAGTGTACAAGCAGGGTTGTGACTGGCAAGCATGCTCGTATAATACCCTCCCAGAAGGTGAACGCTTCGGGCCCAAATCATGGTAAAAAGTCGACGACGTTAAAAAGGGGGAATGTGTTATTTTTTACGGAAAATACTGCATATAGATTCTTATCCTCACTATGAGGGCCACAATGATAGACAGCATGGACAGATACGGTTCGCATTATTACAAAGGCGTGGTTTATTTACATTGATTCAAAGGGTAGCATCAGCTTTGACAGTATGGGCAGTTTCGGTTCAGCATCAATTGACATAGCACGTTGCTTTTGGACCAAGATAAAACTCGAAACTTGGTTTCTCCGTCTATCATAATGCCTATTCCTACCCGCTTCTTTACTGCGCTTACGGCAGATTATCATAGAATACAGTGTAATTAAGTCTGGCGTTGTAACTTGCTTGGTTTTAGAAACCAGAACCATGCTAATAACAAGTTCAAACCGTCTATTTCTCAGCTTCCCAATCAGGGTTCTACAAGTTTGAGTCAGCAAGCGAGGATATTTTGTTAAACGTTGTACAACTTACCTTCCGCAAAATTACCAAGCCTTCTAGAGTGCTGTTGAGGCTGATGTATTCCTCATCTTCCAGCTCTGCTCGCTCACCATATCCGAGCACCACAGGTGTGCTCTGAGTTTGCCAGCCAGTGATTGTCTTGGGACGACCAGCTTGGCCAACGACATCGACGGCTTGACCCACGCGGACATTGACCTTGAGAGGCTTGAGGTCCTCGTCCAAGGTAACAAGGAAGCGGGGGTGCATGGCTGTGACAAGGAAGTAGAGGAGGTAATGTGACTGGCCTGTGATAAACTCTTTGGGCTCGATCATAGCGACAAGAGTAGCAAGCAGACCAGCGGCCGCTACACGGGACAGAACTTGACGATCTGTGTGGAAGGGACTGATTGACAGAGTACCCTTACCCATGTGGAGGAGACCCTGGGCGATTCGCACCATAAAAAGAGCATCCTGGTCACGATGGTAGTAACTGGCGAGTTGTCGAAGCAACTGAGCTAATCGGGCATTGTTGGTGCCTGCACCCAGGAGGCCCATGGCAAAGATGGCGTTGATAGCAACCTCAGGATCATTGTCGTGACTGTATCTTGAGAGGGTATCATAAACCTTCATTTGAGGGTTGCTGGGGCTAATGAGACCCATGGCAAGGGGCACAGCTTTTCGAATGTTGGCCTCGCCGTAGTGCATGAGATGACCGAACTGACGCAGGACCATCTCTTGTCCAATATCTTCACCCATAGCCACAAGTGCAATACCAATCACCGCGTATGCCTGTAGAAGTTCGTCGCCCCTCTTCTCTTCAGACTCCTCTTGATGCTCATTGCAGATATGGAGAAGCTCCTGGATCTTAAGGACAGCACCAGTACCGGCCCACGCGCAAATCTCAGCCATGACAGCGGTCGACTTCGCCATAGGATGTTCGATGGCCTTCAGGGTTTCGAGGATAACATCAACCTCCTCTTGGCGGCCAAAGAAGAGGAGACCTAGACCAAGAGCCAAGAATCGTGTCCACTTGTCAGTCAGTTGATTTTTGCGATCGTCGTCCATTAGAGTAGTGATAATGGCCTCGCTGATTTCCGGGTGAGAAGAGCCAGTGAAGATAAGACCGCAGGATAAAGCAGCCATTGCCGAAATTTGCATATCAACACTAGCATCAGAGATCATGGGTAGCAAGTGCTCCAGAACGTCCTCCTTGTTGGATCCGGCATAAGCAAGTCCAAGACCCATGATACAGGCAGTCCTGACGAGGGGGTTGGGATGGTAAAGCTTGTCCCCATCAGCCAACAGGGCAATGGCTGGATCTGAATCCATTACTACGCCCGAATTCATAATTCCAATAGCAAGCATTGCGCCAGCCGAAATCTCTGTCTCTGAAGAGTACGTATACTTATCGATCTTGTCAAGCCCATTTTCGATATCCCACATTAAAAGAGTGCCCATGGAGGCAACGGTGGACATCATGCCATCGGCTTTGGTCTTCCAGACCCATGTCTCCTTCTCACCGTCGACAAGCATCATTTTGTCGTTGCCGAAACCAGCATTCACAAAAGCATTGACGAATGCCGCTGCAAGGTTATGCCGAGCAGAGTCCAGATTGGTCATTCCTGCAACTCGACTGCTCTCCAGGTGGCTTTTGTAGATATCCTCGGTGGTCTTTGGCTCCAGGATGTTGAGCTCCTTGCCCAGCGACTTGAAATGTTCCGACAGCTTTAGGTTGCCAACGGACTCCACAAGGGCAGTGTTCTCTTCTGACTGGTCATCAGCATCAATGACTATTCTTTGCCGCGCAATCAGAAACGCGAGCTGCTTCTGAAGAGCAGGGTCTTCAGCCTTGTCGAAATCGGACTTAATGAGTTCGTAATCGTGTAGTCGAATTGCCAGGACCATAGCCTGTGCAAACTGCTTGTATTCCATGTAGATGTCGTGTGCGGTCTTGAGAAAAGTCTCGTTGTCGGGGTAGGTGAGGAGGTTCACCATCGAAGACATGTACAAGCATACACGAGCGTATGTGTTTTCGTCCACAAACTTGGGCATTTCCTCAATGATTTCAAGTTCGCTCATAAGATCCACGGCATCGGCCTCGGCATTGCTCTTGAGGAAGAGGGGGATCAAAACAAGTGCCAAGTCGATCAGGTCCTTGGTGGACTCGTCATTTGCGATTCGCTTTCCATACACTTCTCCAATCTCAAGCGCGAGATGTCTGGTATACTCGTGGCCCCACGAGCTGATGTCAGATGAAGGCGCTTGAAGTCTGTAAAACAGTGTGTCTTGTCGGTCTTCATCTGAAAACGTCATACCGATGACGGAGAGGACATCCGCCAGCGAAGTCCTGTCTTCGCCCTCGGGCCACTGCTCGAAAAGTTTCGTCAAGGACTCGTAATGCGGTCGTAGGAATTTGAGGGGCTTTGGAACTGCTGTCATGGATGACGTCGACGTCTTTATCAGGTTCTTCATTGCTTCAAGGGCGGGCTTGTAAAGTTCCGTGTTTGGCTCCTGTATATTGTTTAGACCATTGAACCAAAGATTTGCTTGCGGATAAACTTACGGCCAAGCGCTCGACCAGCAATTCAAGCTCATTCTTCAGTTGTTGGTCCTCCTCGTTGAGCTCCTCCTCAGCAGCTGGGTCCCTAGTCAGTACATCATTTCATGCAAACGGCAGGGCCTCATACTCTCGATCTTCTCGTCCTCTTTCTTTCCATTTGTCTGCTGCTTGTCCTTCTTCGCATCGTCGACGGCCTTGCCCTTGCCCTTGTCGGCCGCCTTGGGCACCTCGCTGTCTTGAGCCATGTTGATGTCGTAGGTCTAGGCGCCTGGTAGAGTCCACTAAACAGACTGGCACCAAAAAAAAGGACAGAAAAGTAAACTGCTATACGAGCCTGAGCTGTGTCCTCAGTGATTGCGGCGCGTCAGTTTTGAGTGTTGTGCTATTGTGGTCGTGGGTTGCTGTGGATGGAAAGTGATGGAGGCTGCTTGGCTAAGCTCAAGGTGCTTTGCTGTAGGTAGCGGTAGCTCTGCTGGGTTACGCGAAGCGCTGCCGCCTGGCAATCCCCAGCCTCATCACGTGCAAGCCAGAACAGTAGGACCCACATTGCCAAGCACGCAGACTTTTGATAACGAGCGATAAGATCATCAAGAAAAAATAACCCCACCATACAACATCGACCCCTCCAACTCCAACAACAAAAACATCAGTTTTCAACAAATCCCTGAGATAGAGGTTCAAGCATTTCTCCTGGAACTCTCTAGAAAAGCGTCCCATCATGAAGTTAGATACACGGGCAATGCGCCACCTCGCCTCTGAGGATTGGCGAGTTTTGACAGCAGTATGCATACGCCCTGGCCATCACGGTTAGACACAAGACTTAAACCAATTATAGGTCGAAATGGGAAGCAAGAACCACGAACTTGTCCCAACTTCATTAATCGAAAAGATTTCACGCCTTCGCGGTGGTGCCGGAAGCGTTCATAAGAGTATCTCAGCCCTTGCCAAAGTCGGTCTCATTGCGCGCGTGAAGGAGGCAAAATATGATGGATATCGACTCACATATGGTGGACTCGATTACCTTGCACTTCACACCTATGCCAAGAAAAAGGATGTCTACAGTGTAGGAGACAGAATTGGTGTGGGTAAAGAGAGTGATATCATGGTTGTGGCAGATCATAGTGGCATCCAACGCGTCCTCAAGATCCATCGACTGGGTCGAATTTCTTTCCGAACTGTCAAATCGAATCGAGACTACCTTAAGAATCGACAATCTGGATCATGGATGTATCTTTCACGGCTCGCCGCCATGAAAGAGTTTGCTTTCATGAAGGCTCTACGTGAAGAAGGCTTCCCCGTCCCCGAGCCCATCGCACAATCACGGCACACAATTGTCATGTCGTTAATAGACGCTTTTCCTCTCCGACAGATAGCGGAGGTTCCTGATCCGGCATCTTTGTATGCTGACCTCATTGCTTTGATCCTCCGACTCGCCAAACAAGGACTGATTCATGGTGATTTCAATGAATTCAACATCTTGATCAAGGAGAACATTACCAAATCCGAGCATGGGGAGGAGACCCTGACACTCGAGCCTGTCATCATCGACTTCCCCCAAATGATTTCCATGGAACATCAAAATGCCGAGATGTACTTCGATCGAGACGTGAACTGCATCAAGCGCTTCTTTGAGCGTAGATTTCACTTTGTTCCAACAGAACCCGGTCCCTTTTTCAAGCATGCGAAAAAGACAGTGGGTAAGGATGGCGTGAAACGACTCGACGCTACGGTGGAGGCTTCTGGCTTTACAAAGAGGATGTTGAAAGATCTTGAGGCTGCTATCAAGGAAAAGGGGGATCAAACGGCTCAACATAGTGGGGACGAAGACGATGAAGATGAAGGTGACGACAGTGACGAAGAGAGTGAAAACAGTGATGTAGATAACACAGAACACCCTCATGATGGCCAGGTATCAGGCGGTCTACTTGGCGATGATGCTATGGCTGCGAAGGAGGATATGGTAGAGGAGAGTATGTCAAAACTGACAGTATAAATTAAATACAGTGATACCCATATCTTGGAAGACTTATCAAGGCCAGCCAAGCATATCTTCGCTCACAACAAATCTGCAACTCAAAATAACTGAAGGAATTCTATGACATTAAGAAATTTCTCTCTAAACGCCCTCCTCTGACTTTTTTTGGCACAAAGCCCCCGAATCTAAACTACAAAAGCTCATGACATCATATCATGGCATGAATTCCTCAAGTGTAATAGCTACCTCAGACCATAAGATGTTCCGCAATGGCTACACTGTTGATGCTTGAGCCAAACACTCCAAGACGGGAAACAACGAGAGACGAATGATAAATGAAAGCGCGGGTTCCGGCGTCACCAGTCAGATAGAAATCCATTTCAACAGTTGGCAGTTTGAGATCTTAGATCTCCTTCTTGATCTCCCTCTTTACGTCCTTCTTGATTTCCTGCTTGATCGAAGGGGACGCATCGAAGGATGAGCCAGCCATCACTGCATCCACGTGAACGGTGGTGTTCTCGCCGCATTCGGATGAGGCGGGTGTGGCAATCACTTCATCGGTGCTCCCAATAGCAGCCGTCCTATACCAAGGGTTAGAAAAAAGTCACAGAACCCCAGGGCAGCCTTGTCTCATACCCAATGGATTGACGCTGAGAAGCCAGGCGTCGAGTCTCATTGTTGGTATCGGACACAGAGGGAGCCGGGGGCATGGGACTAGGAAAGTGTCAGCCTATGTGAGAAAACAATGTGCATTAAAACTTACGGCCGGGTGATGGGGATGGCTGCTCGTCGGTTCTGGGCGTGGTGAGGGTACATGGAGCCACCATAGCCAACGAGGGGAGTGCCGTAGGCCCCGATGTTGTACTCGTTCGTTCGGAACTGACGACGCTCAGCGGTGACTCGCTTCAGTTCCTTCTGAGCTGGAGTATCAGCGTAGCGAATGTTCATAAGAAGTCCTTCATCGCCAACACTCGAACCATGGAACCTCTCGATAACATCATCGCAAATGTCTCGGTTCTCAAAGCTATGCTTCTATTAGCCACAAACACTCATCCCTTGGCCCTGAGCACCTACCGAGCGAAACCAACACCGCGGCTGTTCCCCATGCTATCACGAAGGATCTTGCTGGACAAAATAGTATAATCCCTGAAAATGGCGCCAAGCTCCTAGCAGCAGTTAGAGGCTGTAGGACATATTTAGCCATGGTTTTCAAAACGTACCACTTCTGTCAGAGACTTAGGAAGATTCGAGATGTATAGGTTGGTAGAGTCGTCGTCGCCCTCAGCCTTGAGACGAGAGTTGAAAGACTCCTGGAAAAAAGTGTCAGTTTACCCTTCTCAACACTCATCCATGGGTTGGGGGAACATGCCCTAGCAAAGCCGACTTCATATCCAAGACGATGGAATCCGCGAATACACATCTCAGAGTGAGCAACTTCAAAGAACTTTGCGAAGCCAAATCTTGTCTTTGTTAGCCATTATTCGTTTAGAGGTTTGAGTAACGAAACGTACCCTTTGCACGCACCGGTGGCAGTGTCAATGATAGCTTTGGAAGTCTCGACTTCACCAAAACGGGAAGTGAATTGATAGAGGGTATGATCATCGGTGGTCGGGTAAAGGCCACGGATATAGACATTGCGGTTGCCGGGGATTCGATTTTCGAGGCTTTGTTCGAGGCTCTTCATCTGACCTGCAGGCGTGAAAACTGCAGGAACTGCCGTAGGAATGGCAGGTTCCTTTGCCAAGATCTCATCCAGGACGTGATCAGACACTGGAGAAGGCTTTGTCTTAGTCGTGGCTTCGACGTGGTGAGAGCCGAGGAGTTGGTGGGGAGAAGGAGTTGTGTACGCTGATCGATCACTGTGAACTCGGGGACCATGCTCACGATTTGGCCAGCTCCCGTAAAAGGGGGTAGCAGGTGCGGACTCTGTGGTCGAGTAGGAGCCGCGGCGGTTCTCCAAACCAGGAACTTCGGACTGAGTTCGATCACCACGAGGATGTCCAGCATTGGCGCGAGCAGGGGTGAAGGGGACGAGAGGGCCGGATAGAGCATATGGGTTGGCATAGGCTCCATTCATCTGGTAACCAGGATAGGCCGATTCATTTGGGTGGTTAAGGGCAACCGACTGGGAACCTGGCATGGAGGCAAGAATGAGTCCATCGGGAGAAACCATGTAGGGTGGTGGCATGGGAACAGGCGCGCCCTGGGGAGCAGGCAAAGTCATGCCCGTAAGGCTCAACCCCTGAAAATGGCCCAACAAAGCATTGTGATCGGTAGAGCCAGGGATAGCGAGATGTTGAGGTCGCCTATCAGGCTGGTTGGAGAGGAAAGGTGCCGCACCAGTGGCCGGTTCCATGGTCGCCATTGAATGAGGATGTATGACTGAGATATCTATGCAAATGTCAGACGATTTTTCATTCGGTAATGATGAACGCCCGGACTTGGTTGGGCTTAAAAATGAAAAGGAATATTGCTGCGCCAGATTGAACATCCAGAGGGGTAACTGCAAACACCTCACCTCACAAGCAACAGATCGGCTGCAAAAAGCAGTGCAAGATGCGAATAATCGGTGGATGTGTGAAAATCTGGCTGTATCCAAGCTGTCAGTTGAGAAATGAATGTGTGGGTGACGACAAGAGGGCATGGTAACTTGGTAGAATAGATGCTCCCAAGGATTCGAACCGAACATCCAACACTGAGTATATGGGACGAGCGATATTCTGACAGCCTTGTATTGCATTGACGAGAGAAAAGAGTGAATGTGTGAAGACAGAGTGACTAGGGCAAAGATCTGTAGTAAACATACCTCGAGGGCTTGAATGATGATCAAGCAGTTGATGGACAAAGCAGGCTGAAAGAAGCCGATGATGACGAACTCTGGGGTACCAAGACTGAGATGAAGCGAGAGTAAGTAAATTAGCCACGATAGTGTGCAAGATGGAGTACAGAAGAGATTGGAGGTATGAGGAGCGTTGAATGAGGTCTGTGAAAAGAAGATGAAGACAAAGATAGGATGAGAGGAGAGGAGGGAAGATATAGGGGGAAACAGAGGAAGAGAAAGGATGAAGCAAGCACCTACCTAATAGTGCACAAAAATGATGATACCGGAAAGAGGTATACTGATGAAAGAGGAAGGACCATCTGCAGTTGAGAAAGAGGCAAGAATGATGCTATCAGTAAGACCTATGTCCGCGCAAAAAAATGTTGTCAAAACACTGTTGATGTTGAGTGAGAAGGTCGGATGAAAGATGTTTGGATGAATCTTTAACAATGAGGAGGAATAATAAGAAGAAGAGAAGAAGAGAAATTCAATGCGGACCCTCTGACAGCCTCAGGATTTCTGACAGTGTCAATCTTGGGAAGGTGAATTATTTGTTGTGGCTGGCAAGAGCTGCGAAGCGAGGTCCTGCCTGCCACTCCCAGACAATGGTATTGGAAGGAAGCACCTCCCAAGTTTGTAGAACGAGCTTGTCAATATTAGGTACCTCAGGATTAGGCAATGAAAAGGGGTATTATGGGTAAGATCAGAACAATTATGTAGTATGTATGGTTGAGAATATCTGTAATGATAGTCACATTGTCTGTCTATTGTTCTGTTGTCAAATACGAGCCAGAGCGATGGGTACTTGGGCAGCGGTGATATCCGTGCGAGGACCGAGGCTTTCCAGATATCAGCATGAACAGCGCCGAGAGCATCAGTTCGGTGATTAAGGAAACGTGATGTTGAAGTCCATGAAGCTGGGGATCCGGAAAGACCAAAATTAAAGCCAGTGAAACAACAGTGAATAGGAAGGCTATTGTGGTAACCGATGAAAAGCAGTTCGAATCAGATCAACATACCTGCATGGATTCCTCAAGTCGGTTTTCAATGTAGTTAACGTAGTCTTTCGTAGATGTGTCCTAGGTCATGAACACGCAGAAGCAATGAGATTTGTTAGGAAAGTCAATATGTTTCCAAGGCCAGTATCTAGATAGGAAGCTGAAGTGCTCTGGATCTGAAGCCCTTTCTTGTATATGCTGAGAGATGGCTTGGACCCAACTGAAGTACGCAGACACTTGTATTGGGGAGTGTACAAGATGTCTCTTTATAAGAGTATGTTCCGTATACTTATAGGCAGGTATTTTGCGCCATGGCTCATAGCGACAAACAGATCTCCCACGCGAGCCAAGCCAACCATTTCCTGGCCGCTCGTTCGAGCTCACATATCGGCCTCTTTGGTGGTCATTTACCCAATGTCTCGCGCTCCGATTCGTAGAAGAAGATGCAAGATCTTGTCAGACCAGGGGTGCATGTTCGCCATCCCATTCCATGAACACCTAAGTATGCATGCCACTGCAAGCTGCATGTTCGTGATGCTTTCTAATCCTTGGTCGTATTTCAGTATCAGCTTTCTAGCTCTTGATTTGTCTAGTATGTTTGGCCTGTGAGACCATATATTGCTTTTCATGTGCTCTTTTGTATTCGTCCAGTTTCCACCTGTATCAACCACTCGGCTTGTCTTGTTATAGCTCTCTATGCGTTTGATGACTCTCTTTTTGGTCAAGTTTCAGCCGGGCCACATTTTGAATCAATACCCGGGACGGCTACTGGCCGTAAAGTGAACATCTCGACCTTTGCTCTTTCTTTATGTTGCCATTCTACGTATCCAGATTCTGCAGCCCCTGGAACAACAAAGACTCATAAAATTCATCGGCAATTTTGCACATCGGCAAGCCAAAGAGCTTGGATTTTTGGAGATGTATGTATGCAAAATAAATAAATGAACTTAGATTCATGGGGATCGGAAAGTAATCAATAACTGGTCTTTTCTATCTCCATCATCCGCTGGAGTTTTCTTGAGTGAAGTTCTGGCTACAACTTCGTGATATGTTGTCGTGGTCGGGATGAAGTTCGTTCAAGTAGGTGAGTACAATTATCAGCATCCCTGCAATGCTTCATGAGAACCTTGTGGCCAACAGGAGTCAATGTGTACTTGAATTCCCTCCGCTTACTGCTCGAGCCGTCCATCTCCATTTGTGTGGCTGTCTGATTTTGAGGCCTTCCAGACAAAGTGACCTTGCGGTGGAAGTGGCATCTTACGGCTCATATCTAGGGTTTCAGCCTAGGTATGTAACGTGTATTTCTCGTGAATTGATATCATCGACCGTTGTGATACCACATCGTTACCATAGTATAGTTAATCTGGTAAAGCACCTCCTTCAATTGCTCAGATGCTCAGGTTTGGCCTTTATGACATTGTTCCATGACATCTTCCAAAGCCATAACATAGTACTAGTTTCCAAGTACCGGGTTGTTGGATTTTATGTCGAATGAGAATCGACTACATAGTGACTAGCCACTAGCGTTCATGCATATTGACGGAAAGAGATAAAGTTTTACGATTGCAATATGCAAGGGAGAGAAAATCCCAAGCCCATCAGTGAGTGGTGTTAGCGACCAAATCCATACCGTGGTGCAGGGTAGGCTTGCTCTATGTTTGGATGGTTTGCAGATAACCTCACCCAATCAATACGCTGTCATATACTAGCAAGGGTTGGCCCATCCATGACTGCACATTCAAACGATGAATTGGAACGTCTGTCTTCATTTCATTCATTATCGTATACTCAACAGTAGCACTGGCCAAATGTATTGACTAGCCCGAGATTTCAAATATGACGTGTTATACTTGGTTCGTCTTACTAAGGTAGCATGAGGTGATGATTTACAAACTTGCTTCTGTCGGCAAGTCCGTGTCTAAGTGGCAGAAAGGCTGTTACGACGCAGATAACCAACGCTCTCTCGGACAGGTTACAAACGATGACAACAATGTAGATGCCGCAAACCATATACCGCCATGTACCAAGCCATCCTAACACCATCCCTCTAATTTGCTGCAAGAAAACCCTCGAGTCTACTTCGTATGCTCGTCAAATATCACCACCACGAACATAGTCGTAGTAGAGCAGGACACCAACCATGAAACCTGAAGAGTCATCGCCGCCGATGACTTGACTTTAAATTTAGTATGCCATTCGCCCCATTTTCTATGACCAAACATCCTCCTGTAATTCTGAGTTAGCATATGCGGTTTCGTCACAGTGAAAAGGGAGTAATAAAGTCACGACATACCTGGTATTGGTTGGCTGACCTCATGTTCTTCACGATCTCCTCGCCCTTGGTCTCAGACACCCCACGTCCCTCGGCAATGATTTGTGCCAAGACGGTATTGACCTCACGGGCCATGTGGGCTGCATCACCGCAGACATAGAAATAAGCCTTCTGGGAGAGCAGGTCGCTGACCTCCTTAGATCGCTCCTTAAGTCGGTGCTGGACATAAACCTTCTTGGAGCTCTCTCGAGAAAACGCTGTGATCATCTCGAACTTATCGCCAAGAGCCTCCTTGTATTCCTGAGAAACAGTCAGTATAAACCTCGAACGTTTGAATTCTATATTGTCTTACCTGCCACTCCTTTTGATACATGAAATCCTCTGTTGACTTTCGGCAACCAAAGAACAAGAGTGTCTTTCCAACCTCAACACCATCACGGGCTTGCTTAGCACGCTCCTGAACGAATCCCCGGAAGGGAGCGACACCAGTACCAGGACCAATCATGATGATAGGCTTACCGGGGTCCGAGGGGAGCTTGAAGTTGGAGTGACGAACATGGACAGGAACGTGGATGCCATCATACTTGTTGCGGGGGCCTGTAAGCTCGTAGCTCTGACCGAAAGGTGCAGGGTTGGGGTCGCCGTTTTGCTTTTGCTTTAGGGCAAAAAGATAGTTTGTAGCAACACCACGGAAAGGATCATCTCGGCCAGGAATCCGCTGGGACTCAACGACGGCAGTGATGGAGATCTTCTTGGGCTGAACCAGAGACGAGGAAGAAATAGAGTAGTAACGGGGCTGGAGCTTGGTGAGACCCTCAATGAAGGCAGAGAAGGGGATTTTGGTCCACTTCTCGCCCTTGCTGACACTGGCGAGGAAACGGGCAATGTTGTAGTAATGCGGACCAGTCTTCTCGTGAAAATAATCCTTGTCGCTGCCAAGGCGGTTCATCTCAGCCTTGATATTATCGTTGGGAGCGAATGCGGCGAGAGTAGAGACGAATTGACGTGAAACAGGAGCGCAGATCTCGAGGTGGTATCGCAGAATGGCATCGTAGGTAGTAGGGTTGGGGAAAGGAACCTTGGCGGTAGGCTCGAGAGCCTTGACAGTAACAACGCTGTGCTGCTTGCCGGAGAGGTCGAGAATATCCAGGAATTTGTTGACCTCCTCACCAGGGTTGGTAGGCCAGATAGCAATATGGTCTCCAGTCTCGTACTTGAGGTTAGAACCGCTGATGTCAATTTCCATGTGGAGGCAGTTTCTGTCCTTGGCGGAGAACAACTCGTAAGATTCAGCGATAGGGGCAATGTAGGGGTTGTGAGAGTTGAATGGTCCCTTGGCGGTGCCTTCGAGGTGAAGCTTGTTGGGCTCACCGAGATACACTTCATTGGCTTCAGGAGTCAGGTCGTCACGTTCGTTAATAGCAAAGATAGGCTCGTAGACGGCTTCACGCTCTTCCAGTCCCATTTTCTTAGCAAGGGCTTCCCACATGGGATCCTTCCAAGCCAAGAAATCCTCTTCCATGGTACCAGCACCATCATCACCCTCACCAGCTTCACCGATGCGGTGAGCGCCCAGTTTCTCGAGAGACTTGTTAACATTGCGGACCATAGAGTTGTAGTGCTCGTACGTGTTGTTTCCGAGACCGAAAGCAACGTAGTTGAGGTTGCCCAGTGGAGGATCATTGCCCTCATTGAAGCTGGCATCCTCGCCGGTAATGAATTCATAGAAGTCGACCGCGTTATCGGTAGGCTCGCCTTCACCATAAGTTGCGAGAACGAACATGACGATGTTGTCACTTGGGACGGTATCTAGGTTGTCGAAATCGTAGTCCTCAAGATCGGCAATCATGGTGTTTAGTCCAAATCGACTCTTACCCTCCTTGGCGAGGCGAGAAGCATAATCTTCAGCAGTACCGGTCTGAGAACCATAGAAGACAACACAGTTCTTGCCGGATTCTTCCATTGCCTCAACGATGTTCCTCGTGCGACCCGGCTTAGAAGCGCCGCCGGCAGCGAAGCCATTCGCATAGGGGTCCTTGGTAACACCCCATAGCTTGCCCTTTGTAAAGTATGCAACCGTTCCGAGGAAGATAACGCCGAGGACGACGATGTCCAGAGTGTCGAGTTCAGCCATGATGGCTACGAAAGCGCTGGGGCGGGTTCGTGGTCAAGAGGTAGAGAGCCAGCAAACACAACGATGCCAGTGAGAAAATCAGGATCTGCCGAGTTTCAACGGGATTTTGAGGTTTTTGTCCCAATCCCCATCGGCCGGCAAGGAGGCGGGGGAGGAGGAAAATGGGATGTGGCGTGGAGTGCCTAGAAAGAAAGGATGCGCTGTCAGTAACAAATTCGCGCTAAAGTAGGAGATTAATGGATGACCCAAGGATCCTTTATCGTGCGAGGTGAGATTGCTGGACCGCACTTACAATTTCAAGGATCAGCACTAATCATGAACTTTGGCCACGTAAACCCATCTACTCAGCGGCCAAAACCCAACTCTTGTTAAGTCGTAGCTATTATGGAAATACCTACCCGTAGCAGGGTGAAACGAAACCTCCTCAAAAGGGTCAAGGTGTGTGCTACTCAGAACAGCTACGGAATGCCACAGTGGTCTTTATCTCGCTCGGTTGTTGGCTCGGATTGAACCGTTAAAGCCGGGTCTTCTTGTTGTTGGGGCTCAATTGCGGGATTGCAGGGGTTCAGGCCAGAGTCGCTTTGGAGATGGTAAGAGTGTCCAGTTCACCTTCGAGTTTGTGATTCTTTGCCGTGAAAAGAAAGAGGGTAGTGGACAGGATTACTTAAACCGCACAGACGCCTCAAAAGCCAGAAGGGAACAGAACAATGAAGAAGACAGGAAACTCGGAACTTGATATGTGTTTTCCACTCCCTTTCCATGGAGCGACCTCGCAGCCGGCGCCCGGAAGATCAAACGGTAAGTAACGGCGGTCGAATCAGGAGATATTGCGGCCGGCGACGGCGGGGTTCCGAAAACGAACACGCTCAATAGGTATGAAGCCGCCATTTGCACGGAATCTTGCACTTCCCGTCATCGACTCCCGGCCGACTCAACTGGCCTCGGCATATCGAGCAATAGCATTCTTCATTCTCTTGCCTCCATCCCCGCGTTTTTGCCCCGCGTGGTCATCTCTTATCGACTATCTTCTTTAGTTCTGCTCCTCATATTTATGTAGCCAGCAAATTTACCCCAAGATCTTCGAATCACCTTGCAGCATTGGACTTTAGTCCCGCCATGAGTTCTTTTGCGGAAACTATCCCGACGTTTCGATCCGCGGCTCCTTCGAAGTGCCGAGTGCACATGCCTCGACCCCTCAAATTGAAGAAAACTTGTGCAGTCCGGAGACAAACAGCTGAACACAATATTCAGTGTGGCTGTTATCAGCAGGCTACTATGTAGGTATTTGAACCAGAACAATAGAAAGCTTGGGCCTTCTTTATGAGTTTTCCTATGTGACACTTACCTTTGTTTCTTTGACATACATTGCTACCAAGACAGCCTAGGGTACCATTACCAATTTGTTTGCTCAAAGTCAATCACCCATTGGAATGCGGGACATCGACAACCATGACACAAGAATGTCTCACATGAATACCTGCAAATACTCTATGCAGGTACTATAAACAAACGCTTGTGGTCTGGTCAGGTCTACCAAGCAGGTCGCTTTGCTTAACATATGCTTCTGGTCACCATTATGATAAAATGTTATATGTTCTAATTAGCTTCAGCTACTCGAGTGGTGCTTCAATGTATCTAGTCTTTGACCCTTCGTATTCTGCTAGCGAGCTGCCAGGATGAAGCGGAGATATCACTCACAGATATTATACAGGTCCCTGACTCATGGAAACCTTGCTTATACCATCCCTTCGCATAATGAAGTTGTGTGCGGTGCTTATAGCGAGATATTGAACGACATGGAGATCCATTATGCTAACTCAAGGGTTATCTTTTAAGTAATTCCATACTGGTACAATGATCAGCGGAGGAAACAAGTGCTACATACGCTGATGAGCATCTGGGTCTGTTGATCCTTGCTAACAAGTGCAGGCATGCTCTCGTTTATGTTCTGATAATCCACCAGCTTTGGCATTGGGGAGTTCCCATACTTCAAGCCTCACCGATTCATTCTCGCGAATTGATGTCTCTCAGATAAGATCTCGAACCTTGAGCCATGAGGATCACCCAAGCCCCCTCTCCAGGAAGCCAATTGACAGGCAAGAAGTGGCGCGCTGTCTCCCAAGGGCCCGCCATCCCATGTCGGTTGATCTTAGTTCCGTTGATAGGCCATGGCCCTTGCAGATAGCAAGGATATGGCCTAAAGAACACTGCGAATCGACTGCCATGTGTGCCATGTGTTAGAGCTCCCTGGGTTCGTTTGGCTCCATAACAGCCTCTTTAAAGGCTTGTAGGACAAGCCATTCAGCGGGCCGGGCCAATACATGGGCAAGCTGACGGTAGCGTCATTGCGCGTGGTCCAGCCGTCAAAGTCAGTCGGTCTCTTGGGTCTTTGTCTTTGTTGTCAAAAGACTCCCTCGTGTACTGCACATGCATATTTGCATCCCTTTAGACCCGTAAATACCCTTCGCCTTTCTCGTTTTCCCCTGTTTTTGTTTCTTGCTCAGTTGCGATACTGACATTGAGATTGAAGAATCAACATAGATCATGGGACTGCGATATAGAACTTGAGGATGGGTAAGTCCAAATCCCTAGAAGGGGTGTCCACACTCCAATACGTTCAGTACCTGACACCAACACCAACCCCTCTCTTCCCGCACTACCTCTAAAATCTGGGCTGTATCGCGGGAATACCTTCGTCAACAGTTTCCCCCAAGACAAGCCAGACAATTCAGCCTTGCGGGGTCTTCTGTATTTATAACTGCAATCTAAGCAGAGTTGGCGGTGCTTACATGCAGACCCTGCTCTAGGCGTCTCCGCTGGCGTTTCACAAAAATCTTCAAACATTCAGCAAAGATATATCTTTTGTTCACTAACCCCCTTGTGTAACCCATAGTGCCGTCGCAGCCGCTGCCGGACCACCTGCAGGATACGCTCAGGTTCTCTCCCCGGCCTGTTCCTAGACTCGAAGAGGAGGAGGAAGAAGAAGAAGATGATGAGAAGAAGTGGGATAGAACATTACGCCCTGTAGCTTCAGAATCGCCGGTCGCCCATCGATTTGCGCACTCACGAGAATCGTCCGCCGAAAAGATCCCCCAGACGCACCCGCCCTTGACCTCCCCACGACTTCATTCGAGGAGCCCTCTTGGCGGTGTTGTAGAGCGCATTATCGACCCGAAGAGCGCCGCATACGGCCATCATCGTCAAACTTCGATTGTCCACGGCATTCAACACTCGAGAAATGGCAGCTTGGCCAGTACCAGCTCCAGTCCCCTCAGCCCGCAGATGATAGCAGCCGCTGGCGTCGGCTTTGATCGTTCAGACATGCAATCGGTGGCCACCCGTATCGATGGCGACGCCAGTTATCCTTCTCGGCCACCTACATCTCTCTCCGGAAATGTTGCACCTATGGACCGTCCTAATGCTTCTGATGCTCCATATGGCATGACCCAACGAAAGCTCGAACGAATGCATAGTAAATCTCGGCGCGACCATACCCCCCATCACTCTCACTCTTCACGTCATAAGGATGAGCAAAAGACGGTTGGCGAATATGCGCTTCATGTCTTGTTCACCTCAGTCAGTACAAACTTTAGTGTGTAAATGCATACCACAACTAACTTGAAATAGTTTATTGCACAGGCGGAGGAGAAGTTGACAGAATGCGTCACGGTTCCGTTTGATCCCGAACCCAATGTTGAACAAATATGCGGACCAGGTGTTGACCCAGCGTTCGATCAGTTGATTGTTGCCCTGGGTCATATCGCTAGCCCTAAACCGAAAGCCTTGATAGACTCGATGATGCTCTGGAGAAAAAGTAAAAGTGATGCTGCCAACGAAGCCCGCAGTCATCTTCAGCAATCTCGGAATGCCGCGGCGGGGGCACCTCTTGTTCGAAGAAATACAGAACCAGTACAAGCTGCGATACCTGGCCAAGGAGGTCCTGATTCTGTTTTTCCAAATGGTCCGCCAACACTCGCAGCAAGGCAAGAGTTTGTAGCACAAGCTGAACGTCGGTCGACCGTATCTATATACATTCTTTGTCGCGTTCTCCTCGAAGTCATCAGTCAGAGCAACTTACCGTCCATCACCGCCGAAATGGAGGATAAGCTGGAAAGTATTATATTCGGACAACTCAAAATCGCCGATACTGAACAGTTGATGGTGTCGCCTCTGAAACTTGCCAATTGGAACCTTTTTGCTCAACTGCTGGGACACATGAGTGGCATTAACTTTGGTGGGGTTACCAGGAGGTTCATTGAAGACCTGGACAGCTCTCTCCAAGAACGTGTGGTCAAAAGCCCAACCTCCTCTTCTGGTCGAGATGCAGAGGGAAAGGTAGAACTTGTTTTGGGGGGCATGAAGCACCTGAAGCTCAAGATCTCCCCCGAAGAGTCATGGGAGCAATCCTGCGATTTTCTCATCTCACTTGGCCGTCTGTTCCAGAAATCCCACGGTCAAAAAGTCAAGACAGCCTTCTGCCAGGTGATAGAGATGCTTCTTCTTCCAATAGCCGCAAAGGCAAGCAACAGCCATTTCATGCATCCAAAATGGGCGGAAGTACTTGCTGCTGTCGGGCCTCGCCTTGCACAAATGTTTATGAAGCCGAGGCATTGGAACTTCGCATTCCCTCTTACTGCGACTTTGCTTTGCGTATCCTCTCCAGACAATTTTGGATCACAATGGCTGCAGTTGATATTGCCTTTACAAACTAAAGTCAAGGATCGAATGACTAAACCCCTTTGTCTTCAGGTCATCTCTCGCTTGTTATGGACATTTCTGTATCGAACTAATGAGACCTTCCAAAATAGCCTCCGCAAAATCGACGAGGTCATGAAACTTGTTTTGCCATCATCCAAGCGAAGTTTAGTTGCATCGGATACTCCGTGCACTGAACCTCTGATCCAGATCATTCGGATCGTTGGCTTCAAGTATCCTGAATACTGCTTTAGGAATGTTGTGTTTCCTCTTATCAATGCTGAACTTTTTACTTCCAACAAAGAGTTGAAAGTTGAGCAACTGGACCCTGACCGGGTTGTTGTTGGCATCAGGGCTTTCCTATACATAATGTCGGATTTGGAGAAGGGTGAACAAGGACGACCTCCGTTCCCGCAATTCTTTGAAAGTCCAAACTCGAGTTCGACTCCCGATCGATTTCCTGTCTCCCCTGCTATGTCTTCGGCCCGCAACTCTCCGCTATCACAACCAGATGCGCAGTCGAAGGAGGAGTACATCACTCGTCCGGTCTTAACCCACGTCTTGAGTGACGGAGTCCGAGACTTCTATCTCAAGTTCTGTGAAATCCTTGGGAAAATCACGATTATTTGTGACAATACCTTTGGTGGACAAGCGGCCTTGGATGAGAAGTTCAATAGTCCTTTGCCAAAAACCCCTATAACTGAAACCTTTACCTTCTCTCGCAAAGACGACCATCAGAGTGCCGCGGACCAAAAACAAGCGTTTTATGAACTCTTACATGTTGCTGTTCAGGCGTTACCCCGTTGTCTTTCTGTTGACATACCTTTCAACTCTCTGATCAATTTGCTGTGTACTGGAACAGCCCACGTGCAGTATAATATTGCGGAGTCATCTGCCAATTCTTTGAAAGCCATTGCCAGACAATCACATGCTCAACAAGTCACTATGGGATTCGCTCGTTTCATCTTCAACTTCGATGATCGATACTCGACAATGTCTGATGGCGGAATGCTTGGCCACAGTCATATCGAGAACACCCTACGCTTATACGTTGAACTGCTACAGATATGGATCGAGGAAATCAGACAAAAGACTCGTGATGCTGCTACAGACCAACCTGAAGCTAATGCCTCTGATAAAAGAGCTATCAAGCTTGATTTATCTAGTATCTGGGCTGAGGTTGACCAGGCCGAGGCCCACGGATTGTTTTTCCTCTGTTCGCAATCACGACGAGTTCGTCACTTTGCGGTGACAGTTCTTCGTTTGATTGTTGAATTCGACAAGGCCCTCGGGAAAGAAGCTTCCGAGGATAAGGATTCCATGAGACTGATTGATATCCTTGAAAATGAGTCTAGTAAGGTCATGGATTTCAACGATGAGCAGCTATCTGTTGCTGAACGAAGCCGATTGCAACGGGGTCTACAAAACGCCAACAACCAAGGTGCTCTGGTTGAGCTTTGTGCCAGTGATGTCTCTTATGATACGACTTTGTGGTTTAAAATCTTCCCTAAACTCATTCGCATGGCCTATGAGAAATGCCCGTTTACGGTCACTATCTGTCGTGATCTCATTTGCAATCGTATTTTGCAGATGTACAAACCAATCGTGTACCTCTCCGAGCCTTCAAGGGGCTTGTACTACAACAACGAGCCAGGCAGTGCTAGGCTAGGGGCCCGATCTGCGACAACCCATCCTGAGGTGATGGTGGAGCAATGGAAGCTGTATCTGATCTTTGCTTGTACAACACTGGCAGACCCAGGCGCTTTACCAACGGCTCAGGATCCTCAGCACGTCCGGAAGGCATCCAAAGCGTCGTCCAAAGATAAGATTGTGACGGCTCGGATGTTGTTCAAGTACCTCATTCCCATGTTGTCCGTCTCCTCCGCATCTGTTCGGGACGCTGTTGTTGTTGCTATGGGGTCCATCAACATTCATATTTATCGGACTCTTCTTGAGGAACTACAAGGCCAAGTCTCTCGATGTAACGATGAGGCACGGGCTCGGATACATCAGAGGACAAACAGCAATCCTAGGAGGAACCGGAAGATGGATCTTCTCAGAACGGAGATTACCCATGTTTTCAAGTTGACTTCGCATTTCCTTAAAGACCCCGAAGTTTACAACGGCGAGTTCTTCTTAACTACTCTCACCACATATACAAAGGACCTGAAGCTATTCCTGATGGACGGAGAAGTCCAGATGGATTGGGAATTCCAGAAGCTCCGACGCCATTACTGTGGACTGATGGAAGCACTATTTGAAGGGATTAACAGAACCAAAGATCCGTCCCGATGGATGACTTTTGAATCCCGAAAATCGGCGTTCTCGCTGATGGAGGACTGGTGCGGATTCTCGCCGAATCAGAACCAGATCCGTGCTCGAGAGGACACCATGCGACAATCGCTAATTGACCAACAGACCTTGGGCGAGCGAGGCACTGCTACCGCTGCCATGGAGATAGAGAAGAGAAACCTTCGGACTGCAGCTCTCAGTGCAATGGCTGCGTTATGTGGCGGACCGATCAGCGTCACAACTGAGAGTAACGTGGTTCTTCAGTTTGATGTTCGACGCATGCTTGCTTGGATCGACTCTATCTTCAACTCGGGAAGCGATAAGATGAACGTCATTGGCAGAAGAGCCCTCCAGAACCTGATTGTCCACAATCAAGAGGTCCCTTACTTGATGGAGCACTGCATTGCACGTTGTTATTTGGCCGAGGCCCCTAAAGTCCTAGAAAGCTACTTCACCGTGGTCACACAGGTTCTCCAGGATCACATTGATTATCCTTGTCCGTTCTGGAAGCTCCTTGGTTTGTGTCTGTTCACATTGGGCAATGATCAAAGCGAGATCCGGTCCAAGTCTTCGACTGTCCTTCGAAGCTTGGAGGCACGTCAACAGCGAAACTCCAAGATTCAAGACTTTGACATCAGCATCTCAGACAAAACGCAGGCTGTGTACAAACTAGCACAGTTCGAAATCTCCAAACGCCTTGCCAAGCAACACACAGAACTGGCATTTCATATCTTCTCCGAGTTCACCCTCTACTTCAAGGATCTTCAACCTGCAGCTCAGCGAAATGTTGTTGCAGTCATGTTGCCCTGGATTCAGTCCATTGAGTTAAAGTTGGACCCGAGTGGTGGACCTGCGGCACAGTCATTTGTATTGCTTGCAAACCTGCTCGAAATTACTATCAAATCCAGCGGCGCACTGCATAATGAGGTTCAAGCTCTTTGGCAGGCTCTTGCAACTGGGCCTTACCCAGGAAACGTTCGATTGGTTCTCGAATTTATCATGCAGCTGTGTCTTGAGCGCCGGGAGCAGAATTTTGTGGAGTATGCTAAGCAAATTGTCGTTTTTCTCTCAACAACCAATAGCACGCCTGGCATCAAGGTTGTTGAATTCCTTCTTATGCAAATAACCCCGAAGGCCATGGTACCGAACGAGAAGCGAGATGCTGTTGAGCCCCCAGCTGACATTAATCTTCTTCCCTACTGTGCTAACTTGGCCGAGGCTCTTCCAGTTGGAACCAAGCAAGCTGGGTTTTCTCTCGGCCAACTGTCACTGATCCTACTTGTGGATCTAATGGTATCTCCAGTTCACCTTACCCACGAAAACGTCCCGCTTCTTCTTCAGGTCGTCACTGTCCTTTGGGATCATTACACTCCGTTGGTTCAGGAGCAGGCACGAGAGATGCTCGTGCATCTTATCCATGAGGTGGTCATATCGCAGATAGACGAGCAGATTCAGGATGTTGACAAGACAGCCATCGAAGATCTGATCGACATGATTCGTCGGCACGATCGCTCTGTGGTCTGGGGATATGAGGATAGCAATGGCAAGGTTGACGATCACGATAGCAAAGTGCCACCAAGTATGGAATTCCTTACAACAGAGGTTATTAAAACCTTTGAGACGACCTTTCCTGGAATCAAAGAGCATTGGGGGCGCCTTTCGCTAACTTGGGCGACATCCTGCCCAGTTCGACATCTTGCTTGCCGGTCATTCCAAATCTTCAGATGCGTTCTTACATCTGTGGACCAGCCAATGCTTGGAGACATGCTTGCCCGATTGTCCAATACTATTGCTGATGAAGACCCGGAAATCCAATCCTTCTCCATGGAAATCTTGACGACTTTGAAGACCATCATTGTCAAGCTCGATGCTGAAGATCTTCTTAACTTCCCACAACTGTTTTGGACGACCTGTGCTTGTTTAGAGTCTATCAACGAGCGGGAGTTCTTGGAAGCGGTCGAAATGCTCAATAAATTCCTTTCAAAATTGGATTTGAGCTCACCAAATGTGCGACGAATACTTGCCGACGGCCAGCCGTCTCGCTGGGAGGGGATATTCGAAGGTATCCAGCCTCTACTTCACAAGGGTTTGCGGTCGTCGCTTTGTTGGCAACCAACTCTCGACACAATAGATAAGTTGGTACACCTACCAAGCGACGGCTTGGTTGGCGACGAGTCCCGTCTATTCTTCTCGTTACTGGCCAACTTCCCCCGTTTCTTGAACGAACTTGAGAGGTCCACCTCGGACGAAAGCGTTATCCAGACAGCAAGACTTCTTCAGGAAGAAGCCGATAATCAAGGCTTGGCTGGTGTCGCTGAGGCTCTGGAGGATTTTGTAATGGGGAATCCACAGGACAGCAGCAAAGACTTCATTGTTGAGCTATGGGGAGCTTTACGAGAGTACTATCTCCCGCAGATGGACTTCCAGATGGTGACTTTCCTAACCGGGCTCCTCACAAACTCGTTGTCGTGGGTGAAGATCCAGACCATGAGGATCCTTTGTGTCGCAATCCCTGAAGTGGACATGCGCAAGCCTGAGCTCGCTGGTCATGGATCCGATCTGATCTCCCCACTTCTTCGGCTCCTACAGACAGAGTTCTGTATGGAGGCGCTTGAGGTGTTGGACAACATCATGACCATGTCTGGAAATCATATGGACAAGCACCATTTGAGGATGAGTATGACACGGCCAACCTCGAGGGCGATCCGCAAGGAATACGAGCGTACGCAGAGTTTGTTTGGAATACCTGAGGCATCAGGATGGGCCATTCCTATGCCTGCGAAGAAGACAGATGCTACGCGGGCCAATATTCATGCCGCTTTCTATACTTGTCAGGGCTCAGAAGGGATGTTGACCGAAACTTCGCCTACCCCCGATGTTGAGTTTCATGCTGATGACTTTCCATACAACTACTTCGGCGCACCAGAACGAACCGAAACGATGCTGTCTGATGAAGGTCGCGGAGACGTTCACTCAGGAGATCTTGCAACCAAACTGGACAGTCTTGACGATTTCTTCGAAGAGCCATCCAGTCCCACAACGGATGACGATGGCAGATCTTCCAGAACAATCACTGAATATACCCCGGAGTCCTTCGAACCTGGAGCAGAACTTTACGATGAGCAGATTCTGCCCATTCTTCACGAAGCCTCGAACAACACCTCCTTCCAAAATGGATTCTCCGATCGATCTCCAGGATTATCGAGGGAGGCAAGCTCGAATACTATGAATCCGGGCGCCTTCAGTGTGGTGATTCCTGCCGTCAGACCAGGCCTGCATTCCAGATCCATCACATCACCCTCAGCTCCAGCTTCTTATCAACCACAGATGGGCGATATTGTTTCTGATGATGAGTATGTGGGGGGCTTCTCTGATGCTGATGATGAGAGGCCTGGCACAGGGCATACCGAAAGCGCCTTTTACTTGGAAAATATGATCAAGCCCGCAACACGAAGACCTCAGTCGAGGATGAGACGTGGGCCAAGTAGCCGTTCACGAGACGAGAGGAGCAGGGAGAAACCACCGCCTCAACCAGCATCACGCCTGGCTAATAGTATATTCCCACCAGGCATGCAAGACCACGCAGAGGGCGATATGCTATGATATGTGAAGAGGACTAGTTTTATTGGCCATTTTTGTATAATTGCTGGATATGTTGTATGATGAGTGAAACTTGTGCTGCGCTGGCGCCAGGGATTTTGCATGTGAACTAGTCAAAGTATTGGATATGTCACTACATATATGTCTAAGAAAAAAAGCGATTGAATTCAGCAATGAATAAACTTTCTAACTCATAGTTCATAGCAGGTCATGTAGTTGCGAGTGGTTGTGCGGTTTCTGCTCAGCTTATCCAACAAGGTGAGGCAAGGTACAAAGGAAGCTCAAGGTTTCATATACCAACTCCGAATAAATAATCCTAAACTCAAGACTAATGTGGTTATTTTAAGTGAGAACAGCTGATCATTTCTCATAATACACTCAGCTCGAATGATAGCACTTGGAAAACGTGACAGGGTTATATGTAACCCCGTTTAATGCATATTTAGTCTCAATCTCCATAACCCACGGTTTTAAGATGGAAAGATTTGATACATTGGCCAACAATCTATGAATAATGCCTATTTTTCTCAAAGGCTTTTTTAATGTCTCAAGGCATGTAAATCAGTCGACAAAATGGTGCCGCGCAATAAATGGTGCAAGGCTGATGAGCAAGCGCAAAGCCAAGGCTCCAAAACCCGTTGAATTAATATATCCCGATGCTCCGACTAAGGAGCACTCCGATCTCAACTCCTTCTTATCATACGTGGAACGTGTCAGCTTAAACAAAAGATCTACGGTCTACAGAGGCACCCATTACGAATACACAGTCGCCGATACACTATCCCAGTATGGCTTCTTTCTCAAACGCGTTGGCGGGCAGTCAGACCATGGCATGGATCTTCTAGGGATATGGACACTCCCCTCCACGACACGAACATTCAAAGTGGTTCTCCAATGCAAAGCGGGTGCTCGGAGTGCAAGCCCAATGTACGTTCGCGAGCTCAAAGGCGCTATGGCAGCAGCGCCTCCGGGATGGCGAGGCAATGATGTCCTAGGCCTCCTGGTGGGTGAGAAACCAGCCACGAAGGGTGTGCAAGGCGAGATGCACTCTGCAGAGGTGGCGCTAGGCTATGTGTGCTGTTCCAAGGAGGGAGATGTTCTGCAACTGCTATGGAATATCAAGGCTCAAGCGATGGGTCTAGATGGAATTACGGTTGGTTTGAAGTATGGAGACGATAGTAACAAGCTTGTGTTGATGAGGGGAGGTGAAATGTTACCTCTGCTGGAGAAGACTAAGACTGAGGAGGAAGACGTGGTGGTTGATGTGTCTGCAATTGAGATCGAAGGGTCACAGGGTTAACGTGGAATGCCCACTATCATGTATCTGATATATTCTATGTAATATGTGGCATATTTCATTTATTCACTTAATTTCAAGCCTGGGAATGCAATGTAGCATAGTTAGCACGTCAGAACGTTATCCAAAATTATCTATGCGAAAACGTTCGTTCTATAATGACATGGCCCTCACTTCCTTCATCGATGTCTCCTTTCCTTGCCTTTCATCTCTCGTAGATAATCAGCCTCAGATTTAGTGGTTACATCCCACGCTCATATACCAACCTTCGCAACGGCCTTCTTCACAGCCGTTTCGATCTCCTTGAGATGGACTTCGAGCTTCTTCGTACCAATGCCTTTGTTGTCATCACTACCGTCCATGTCGAAAACGTCGTCGAAGCTGAATTCCCCAGAAACCACATCTTGCTCGACAAGATCGCGCGGCGCGGCCTTCTCGAATGTGACCCATTCTTGACATTTATGATACTTGTGACAGAACTGCTCCTCTACCAGCTTGCCAGGGTCGAAACGGCATTTCCACTAGCCACCGCTCGCCTTCTGGAAGGGTTCGGACCAGCGAGAGCTGGGTCCGTGCCATTTCTTATCCCACTTGTTGTTGTTTTTCTTGCTCCGCATCTGATTCTCGAGTCTCCAGATCTGGGTGAGGAATTCTTTGTACTGCTTCTCGATGCTGTTGCGGCGGTTGATGGGGACAACGCCATAGCTGGTGAAGGTTGGGAACCATTTGGGGACATCAACCTTGACAGGAGTTTCGTACATATTGTGGCGCGTAGAGTCATGATCAGTCTCGGGGAGTATATAGGGGAAGTAGTCGGTTTCCCATTCAAGTTTGTTGGTGTCGACGGTCTTGGGAAGTTCTTTCAGATGGGGTGAGTTGAAAGCTGGGAAGTGTTGTTTGACCTGCTTGGAAAAGGCTTTATTGCATGCCTTTTTCTTCGAAAAGGCCGCCTCGTCATCAAGCCACTTAGCCGCTGGACAGGTGTTGGATGATTGCTCTTTAAGCCACCGATCATACTTCGAAGATTTGGAAACAGAAGACTTGTTGGAAGGCTTGGCCTTCTTTGAAGGCTTCTGAAGAATGTTATCTTCATCTTCATCTTCATCTTCATCTTCGTTGACCTCTCCTAGCAAGAACAGTCCCTGGAAACTCTCAGCTTCACAAAGAACCGCCGTCTGGTCCTCGGTAAGTGGTAAGTGAGAGGAATCTGGGTGAAAGGTGAATTCTCCGGCAATCATGCCTTCGACATATCCATCGCGGATGGCGATCTTTCTGGTCAAAGCGGCAACGTCAGCTTTGTCGTCGTATATCGCTTGTTGTACGTGGCGGGGCACATCATGGAATTCGATTGGAGTGTTCCAGTCGAGCATCTTGATGGCCTCCTGTTCCGCAGTGGCCTGTCTCTTATCATTGACCTTTTTGACACTAGCATCGTGATGGTGCTTCTTGTAGGTGGCATGGACAGCATACTCTTGGCGAATTTCTGTTTCAAGAGCGAGTGGTTCGAGAAAGTTGATTTCGCTATGCCACTTGTGTAGGGATAGAGGTATCTCGGGGTCGATCCGCTTAGCAAGGACTCTAGGCTTAAAGGTGGAATCATTATGTTCGGGATAATCTTTGTTGCAAGGATAGTTAGATTCGGAATGCCATTCCTTCAGCAGCTTGAATCCGGGCTTGCGATCTGGAATGGTGAACTGAGATCGGTGGCGAGTGTTGGGCTTGTGATACTCCCGAGGTCGATTGACTTGGGTGTCGATGCTCCGTTTGTGCTTGGTTTCGCGCACATCTCCAACATCAAGCTTATTGCTTTCAGAGTCGGCAGGAGGAGTGTGAAGATCAACTGAAGACACTTCGCCCTGGTTCGGGCTGCAGAGGTAATATTTGAGAGCTCGCGGACTGTGTGGCGAGAATGCCTTGAGATTGTTCCCAGATGGTGAGCTGGGATAAGTGTCTTGTTTCTCTTCTTGACTTCTATTGAGAGGTACTTCTTTGCCTAGATTCTCTATGAGGAGAGAAGGAGGAGGAATTTGGGCGCATGAGGCTGACAACTGGTTCGGCGTCATGATGAAGGTTGGCGTTGGGTTCAGGTCTTCAAGGTGTGTCTCCGATAACAAGTCTCCAATAGATATATCCAGAAAGCAAAAAAGGTATTTTTGTCTATTCTAAAATGAGAAAGTATTGTGTGCGCGGGAGGAGAGAGGCGAATATTCACAATGTGTATAGGTGAACAACTAAAGCTGAACATAGCTGCGCAGCCGCCTGCCAGTTCCTGACACTCCCACTCACCAGCTAGACCTGAACAAGTCGAATGTGTAGAGCCAACAATGCCTGAGCAATTGACAATGCGCTGTCAATCAGTAGTAGCCAGTGTAAACGGCTTTCTGCCAGAGTTGAAGAAAGTTGACTCAGTACCTAGAGAAGCAAATTCCCATCACTTTCTTATATATTGCCACACGAAAAACGTTTATGAGTATTTATTTCCCACTGATATAAGTTGTGGCCCAACCTTGTGTTGGTACAAAGCTTTACGATTCAACGTAACAAGGCCAAGTCCCCTCTCTCAACGTCTTCAATGAGCTGACGACTCCCGCCGACCTTCACCGTCAGTGAGTCACGAGCCGAGGGACAGATCTCGATGTCAACGATTTATGAGGATCTAGCCAGCTTCATAAACTGTTTGCGCCCTTGGTCCCGGGTCCTAAGCATACACAAGATCGTTCTGTGGCGGTTGCATCTTCGGCAGAGCCGGTGCATACGCTGGGAGACTCGTGGATCGGGTTATTTGTAACGTTTTATGGTCATACATTGATCCGTGTCAACTTCTGGAAACATTCCGTAAGTGGTTATAATACAGTTATATACAAAAGTCCATAAACCCCCGGCTTCCATCTATATCTCGTGTTATACATACAATCACAGGCACAGACACCGCTGCATGTGGCTCATTTCCTGCACTATGATGACACAGGTCCTACCTTGACCTGCTCCCGAAGTCTCTTAGCCTCGGCCACCCGGTTCTGTTTATCTTGTTTTCTCTGTCCTGCCTCAATTCTCGCGAACTGACCACGCGCGCCATGCTTGAGCTTTGTGATCATGTCCGCCGCTTTGCCCTTATCCAGGTTTTCGAGCTTCAAAGGTTCCGCCTTTCCCCGCATCTTATTGATGAAATCAACTTGTCCCTGTGTAGGTGGCAGTGTCCGCCATCTTTGATAGCGGTGAATAAATGTGTGGGGGAACATCTTGGCCGCGAAACTGTCCGCTCCATGCACTGCATCAGTGAATGTGGCTGCCGTGAGAATCTCCCGTGGCATTGCGTATGGTGCTTTGGCTACGCCAGGGGGTAGAGCTCGTACTTCTATAGCTCGGTAAAGCGGCCCCTTTGTGTTAAGCTGTTCACTGACCCGCTCGATTCGAACATATGAACCGCTCGGTGACGATAAGACAAACTTTTCTTTTCCGACCTGAACCCATGCATACTTGCTTATGGCCCGGATGTGTTTCTCGCCAGACGTATCGGCGATAAGATCTAAAACCGAGTCATAGTCTGTGAATGTGACACTATCGGCTCCAGGCCCGGGAGTTGTCTGGTATGACAAAGGTTGTTGAGACGTGACATGCTCAGTGTCCTTGATCTTGCGTAGGTCATTCACTGTTGCCCTCTCAACCAGGATATCAGGATCAAGACCAAATAGCGTTGGTGTGGTCACGATTCCAGTGTCCAAACTCGAGACCAGATCAATGATATGGCAGTTCTCCTTTCCGGGGTGCAACCGCATCCCCCTACCAATCATTTGAACAAGCAAGTTGCGAGATCTTGTCGGCCTCGCGAGGATAATGCAGTCGATATTTGGGATATCAGTTCCTTCGGTGAAAACACCGCAGTTAACCAGCACAGGAAACTCTCCTTTTCGAAACGAGTTCAGCGTCTCGCCTCTTTCAATCTTGGGGGTCTCTCCAGTAACATATCTCGCGTCAAAGCCATGCTGTCGGAACCGATCTGTCAGCTCCACCACATGGGCGACATCAACACAAAACACAAGTGTTGACTTTCTTCCTGGAGCTTTCGCCATCCAGCTGCGGACTGTTATATCGTTGATCTCACTGGTGTTGACAGCCTTGGATAAATCTGAAGGGAGATAGTCGCCGAAAGCCCCCTTCTTAACTTCGGATAAGTTTGCCTTAGACTCAACCGTCGTAAAAATGACGTCCGACAGCCACTTCTTAGAGATCATGTCTACATAATCTTTGTGATAAACGATTTCGTCAATGGCTGCGCCCAGTTTCACTCCATCAAAACGTGAAAACGTGGCGGAGACACCAACTAGATTTGGGGAGTCAGGTCGCTTCTCATCCAATCCAAAGTGACGAAGGGTCTTGAGGTAGCCTGGAGCAACGATGTGATGGGCTTCGTCGACCAGCAAAAGTTTGAAGCGGGACGGGTCGAATTTCTTAAGACGGCCTTGTGACGTTATGCTTCGTACGCTGGCGACTGTGATATCTGCCGTTCCCGTTGCATGGACATTACCCATCTCAATCTCGATCCTCTTGTCAGGATACGCACGTTGACAGTGGTTGGCTGCTTGTTCCACCAATTCACGACGATGCGCCAATATTAGTGTCTGTTGCGCGTCCTTATTTGCTGTTGGGATTCTATCGATGAGTTGTGTAAAGATGACCTTCTTCATGTCAATCGACTGAGCTTTCATTCTAAGAGAAACACGCTTACTGTTTTACCGCTACCAGTAGCTAAAGATATCCCGACTCTTTTGTGACCGTTCTTTAGGGAGGAAAGGACTGAGTCGATGCATTCTTCTTGATAATCTCGAAGCTGCAATTTGGGGCTGTCATGAGTAACTGCTAAGGCAAAGGCTCTGAATGACTGTGGGCTTATTGTGAAAGGCAACCTTGCAGCTTTGGGCCGTAAAACACATCGCGATATAGCCCGTAACATGGCACATGATGAGAGGTGCAGTGAAAATGCGTTTCGTCTCATCGATATATGATAATAAAAAATACTTCATGGCAAAGATGTAATGAGTCTTCGAATGCTAACCTAGACCAAGGTGTGAATGCATTATGTAAGCAACATTCTTCCACTAATATTTCATTTCAACGTCAACTGAAGGAGTGGACAAGCGCTTATAAAATCTCGGTGCAATATGAATAATGCGTTAACGTCAATATCAACTTTGTGATCATCTTTTTAGTCTTACAAAAGTTATTTTATTTTCCTTCTTGATACCTGCTCCTGGCCAGGAGTAACTCAGGTTCATTCTGCTTGCTACCATGTTTTCGCCCTCTCGTATCTTTCCAGCCATCATACACAAACCAGTATGGAGTCGGAAACCAATTATGAACCCCTCGATGAGGATTTAAGCGACACAGAACGAGTTGGAAACTTGGAGTTGGGAGACGATGTTCTGTTACCGCCACTTGACGAGCAATACGTTGCTGATCAAACTGACGCATCTGGTAGTGTGTATAGTGAGAAGGAGGATGAAACAGACCAAGACAACGAGAATTCTTCCCTGAAAAGACGCGCTGAGGAAGATTCATCCCCGAGACTCTTCAAAAGACAGAAAGGAGTTCTCAACACCGAGTACTTGGATCTTCTCAATAGGGATATTGAAGATGCAGCTCAGCGTGTCTGCTTTACCGACGATAGCGAAGAAACCGTTCTGTATCCGAGCCAAATAGGTCTCACTTACTGGTCGGTACCGGAGAAGAAACTCTTCTTCGAAGCGGTCGCTCGTCTTGGCCAGAGTGATCTTCCAGGTATTGCATCCCGGATAGGCACCAAGAGCGAGATTGAGGTGAATCATTACCTCGACGTGCTCCGAACAGCGCGGCTCCTAAGACAACGACAAGTCAGACGCCCCGCTATTGAATTCCCGGAGATCCCAGCCGCCGTAGAACTAAGTCAGCAATGTTGCCACGCCTTAGACGAGGCTGCAGATGCTATTTCTGTGCGCCAGGAACGAAAGGAGGAACAGCGAGAGGAGAGCAAATGGGGAGACTGCTGGGACATCAGCCCAAGGATTGCTCACCGACTAGACAAGGGCGAAACCGTCGTTGAAGGCCAGGATCTTCCTTTCTCTAAGCTATTCAACTTGCATACTTGGCTTAGACTCTCTGAACGTATCTTTATGAATTCCTCCATTCCTAGTGAGAACTGGGATTCTATCGACAACAGGCCTCCCTCGATGTGGGCCACTACGTTCGACGACTTTCACTCTTTGGCAGTCTCAATTACGAAACGATTGGTTCAAACAACCATATTTCTTTGCGAGTCAAGAATTAGGGCCAAAAAGGAACTCGTACCAACTACTCGCGAAATTATCAGAGCACAAGATGTGGAAGCCGCCGTATCGTCCCTGGGATTGAATCATAATTCCCATCAGTTTTGGAACCAATGCGCACGAAGACTACGACTTGAGGTCCACGAGGAGCCACCCCAGCGGGAGGAGGAAGGAGAACGTGAACCTCTTAGCTATGAAGAAGTGGAAACTCTTCTTTCCAACGGCGGCGATGAGGCCGACCAGGCATTTGAATCGCCATCTGATGTGGACGAAGCCACCAACTCTTCTGGAAACGAGGCCCTAAGTTCTGATTTCGAGGAACCCGTCTCACATTTGAACGAAGAGGAGGCTGCTATCGCACGGGAAGCCAACGAAGTTTTGCTCTTCTCTGCCGCCGATTTCCCAGAAACGTATCGGAAGAAAGAGACTCTCAAGAACCGCATCGCAAGTGAGCGGCGACAGGAGCAATATGCCGAAGAACGCGACCAGTACGTCAGCTGGCAGGCTGAGATTGAGATGTGGGATCTACTACAGAAGAAACCTCTCACTGAACTACCTAGGATGCCGGAACCGGGTCCGTTGCAACGATCAACCATGGATGTGGAGAGTATCTTTCCCATAGGAAGGGACTGGAGAACCACGGTAAAGTATCGCAGCGAGTGGGAAGGAGAATAGGAGACAATACCTGATGTTAGCCAGTGAAGGGCATTAGAGCTCAGGAGCTCGCTTTCTAATGTGAATAAATACTTATTATGACTCCATGCCTAAGGGTATCTGAACCGCCCCATCTATCGTTTGCATCATACCAATGAATTCTCAAGTTAACGTCTCCTCTTCGGTCTTGCCTTTGCTTTAGTAGTCTTAGCCTTCTGGCTCTTCTTGGCACCTCGTGTGGACTTTGATACTTGTGTTTCGCTCTCTTCAGCACTTTCTTCTTCCTCACTAGAAGAGCTCTCGCTGTCTTCTTCTTCGCTCTCCTCATCTTCCTCCCCCTCCTCCCCCTCCTCCTCCTCCTCCTCTTCTTCCTCTTCTGTGGTCTCGGCCTTTTCTTGCTTCTCAGCCTTGGCCAGGGTCGCTTTCTTCTTTTGTCGCGAAGCGCCTCGTTTGGACTTGGGTACTGGTGATGGGGCGTCCGTACCGTCCTCCGTATCTTCTACCGATGTGCCTCTCGTTTTCGTATCACCTCGCTTGCGCTTCTTGGCAGGTGAAGGTGCCGGAGAAAGTTCGAGCTGGGGTGGTGATGTTGGAGCTTCGCTGACGTCGGCCACGGCTCGGGCCATCATGGCTTCATAGAATTCCGGTCTTGGCAAACAGAAGTCGTTGTATTCGACCTCGTCATCGTCGAAGTTCTCTCTTTCATCGATTACCTCAAGATTGTAGTATGTTCGGAGCTTTTGCCAAATGTACGGAATGCGTGTGTGCTGGTAGAAATCAGGGTCGATACCATGGTTCCGCAAGTGCTCCGAAATTGCTATCATTCGAAAGTGCTTGTGCATGCCTACGCAGTCTTGGTCAGTAATAGCTCGACGTGAAGGAAGAGACCTAGCTGACCAGCTGGTTTCCAGCGAATGACACCCTTGAATAATGAAGCTACTTGATCATCCGTCCAAAGACCATTGTAGTTATTGTCTGGCTGTTGCTCTTTTGTCTCGCTAGAACCTTCATTATCACCAGTCTGGGGAGTGTCGACGTCCATTGCATCGTCATCTCGCGCAGGAGTTGGTGTCGCAACAGTTTGGGTGCTAGCCCGAGCGCGCTTCCTCGGCGCCATTGCGATTGTGATGAGGAGATCAAGATCGATCGATTTATGGTGATATTCGCGAGATATGCTGTGTAAGTGACAATTGTGTATCAGGGTTGTTGCTGAGTATGGGTAATCTGGATGACTTGAACAAAATTGAAGATTTCAAAAACCTAACCCGTCGTCGAATGCAATGGGCTGCCTGAGAAGGAGGTTCTGATGAAATCATAAGCTAGCATCCAATGGCTTGCGTAAAGCGGGCCTCAAGCTTGTGGTGCTCCATTTTTAGTGCACAGGGGCTCTGAAACGCGTCTAACGTCCACTGAAGCGCGTCTACGGAGGGGTATGGATATTGACATCGCGTTAATTGCCTTTCAGACGTACCTTGGATAACAAGGCTCAAGCTCAGGCTCGGCATTGAAACCCACAACGCGCCGCTGAGCATTATGTTATTGAATCGCATGCATCTTATGAGAAAGGATCATGGCTGAATCCAAGGAAGACCTGAGAGCTGGATTCACTATACCTGACTTTTGGGAGCCGTCAAAATTCCTACATCAAATAGATGATGACCCACAGGCTCAGAATCCCTTCTTTTCTCCTGGCCTCAGAGGTAACTTTGGACCTTGAAATTGAACCGTACACCTACTAATCCGTGTTCTTAGAAGATATAAAATCGGAGCTTGTCCAGCTTGGCCAAGTGTCAGTAGAGCAAAGTGGCTTCTTCAAGTTACCGTCCCAGCTTGAGCTTCAAGACAAGCCAGAGCCAGAGCCAGAAGTAACTGCGTCTACCAACAACATCCAAGCATCCACGGAAAGTCTAGCTGATCCAGAAATTGGTGATGACATCTGGGTACACACCGATGAACCAGAAGAGAAGACACCAGAACACAGGACTTGGGATAGCTTCATCTCCGGTACGCCGGCTGGCCAACAACAGCCTTTGGTGACGGAAGCTGGAGCCGCAGTCTACGATGCCTTACTAGGTTGGTCCGTCGACCCTCTTGAACTGAAAAGCTCCGAGGTTCCTATTGTCGACATCAAAGCCTACTTTTCTTCATTGCTTGCTCTGGCTCTTGGTCAAGAATCAATCTTCTACTCCAAACAGGAGAAAGGTCGCTCTTTTGCACCAGCGATTCCAAGCATGAGGGTCACAGGGTATTCCAAAGATGTTCTCCAGGGTCTGGAAAAACAATGTCACCGCTGCGGATCAATGTTCTTCGAATTGCGGTCCTTTGTCAATTCTACTTATGCAAAGCGCACGTCCAAATGCGGCGTTGCTTTGGCTGGTGTGCTTGATCAAATCCTTAAGGACGTTCAGCGACATGTCGCTCTCCATAGGCAGACACCGCGATCGCTTTTGGAACTCCAATCAACAGTCAAAGGAATGCTTGCGATTCTGATACCATTTCAAAGACTTGCTTCCAAATTCCGCAAAGGTTACGAAGACCAACATGTTCTCTCCCAGGTATTCCATGAAGCATACTCAGTCGACTACGGTGAAGAACAGCTCCGAGGCATCATGCGCGAAGTTTTACAGAGAGTCTCTTCGCCCTGGATCGAGTTCTTGGAAGAATGGATCGGGACCAGGCAAGAAAAAGGGATTCCCTTGACCAAAGCCAATGTTGGAGCGAGCAAAGGCTTTGTCAAAGTCGACACAGAGAAATATACGGACGATTTCGGGCAGGAAGTTGAGGACATTGACTTTCTCTTGGACGAGACCAAAATGCCCCACTTTATGCCCTACGATATTGCCAAGTCTATTTTTGAGACAGGCAAGAATCTGCGGTTCATTAGGGAATGCCATCCTGAGCATCCCTTGGCTTCATCAGCTATCATCAGTGCGACCGACCCCCCGAAGGTCAGCTGGCTTTACGACTGGAACGCCATCGAGAACCTTGAGAAACGTGTAGCCAAGTATCACGACGATCTCTTAGGGGCAATCCGCGACTGTTCATTCCGAGACAGAGCCAACTCGGAAAGCAATGGACTCGCGATTGGTTCTGAGATCGCAAACCCGTTCTTTCGTGAAGACCCTACGTCAGAAACAGCTGGAGGACTCTTGAATACTCTTACGGCACGTATGGATGAGCCCTTGCCTGATGATGTGAGCAAAGAGGATACATTGAGCCAAATCTTGCGTGAACGTCTTACCCAGTCTGCTACCCGCAAGTCTCGATCTCCTTCCAATGGCTTCGACTTCACGCCTCATCCATCACTTCTTCCCGTGCTTTCGTTCGGAGGTATTGCTTCCGCGCAATCTGAGGTCGTTAATCAGGAAAGTCTGAGGCTGCTGTTTAATAACCATGATTTACGTGGTCACCTGAAGATGCACCGTGATTTCCACCTCTTTGGTAGCGGCATGTTCGTAAGCCGCCTGTCCCATGCCCTATTCGATCCAGACCTAGAAACAGCCGAAAGGCAGGCTGGAGTTGCACGACAAGGAGGTGTCATGGGTCTTCGCCTAGGAGGTCGAGATACTTGGCCACCAGCGAGCTCGGAATTACGTCTAGCTCTTATGGGCGTTCTAGCCGAGAGCTTCGATTCAGACAACGAGTTCGCTGAGGAAAAGCTGGCCAGAATATCGAGGGACGCATCTGAGCTCCCAGGAGACATGAGCTTTGCTGTCCGAGATTTGTCGCAGGAAGAGATCGACAAGTGCATGAACCCAGACTCCTTGGAAGCTCTCGACTTTTTACGATTGTCCTATAAGCCCCCTGCAGCATTATCCAGCATCATCACCCCTGTGATTTTGACGCAGTACGATCGAGTCTTCAAGCTGTTGCTAAGAATCATGAGGATGGTTTATGTCGTCAACCAATTGTTCTTAGATGTCAATGCTAGGACCAGTCGCTGGAACGACCCTGAGGACATTTCCTACCGCTTCACTCGAGAGGCCCACCATTTCGTCTCCGGTATCACCTCGTTCTTCATGGATGCTGGGGTCGCCATTCCTTGGGAAGCATTCGAAGCTAAACTAGACAAAATCGAAGCCGACTTGAAGAACCCCTCGACAGCCAAGAGTACAGCAGATAAGGTTGAGAGTCCTGATAGACTACGAGAGTTTCACTCCCGAGTGCTTGATCGAGTAATGCTTTCTCTTTTTCTCCGGAAACGACAGCAGCCAGTGCTGAATTTGCTCGAAGAAATCTTTGGTGCAGTTCTGGAATATGCCAAGTTTTCACGATTCAAGGCTGTTGGAAAGAACCAGACTACCGGCCAAAGAGAATTGGAAGAATTACAGAGTTTGTATAGCAACTTCAAGAAGAAAGTGCAAATCTTCATGACTGTCTGTCGAGCCTTGACCGAAAAGAGCCGATCAACAAGTAATAAGGTCTCGGACGATTTAGGTTTGAAACAAGAGGGTATTGGTGAAGACCATATGGTCGCTCAATTACTGTTAAAGCTCGATATGGGACATTACTACACGAAACACTAGGACACCTATCAAGTATTAACCATGAAGGACATGAAGATATAAATGAAATTCTGCCAAGCCTGGAAGCAATACCCGTGTCTACCTATTCATTCTATTGATAATCCGATACCCCGCCATCGATGTAGGTTGCACCCTTGCTGCGGCAGGGCATCTTTAGTGGTGGATGCCCCTCCAAATGACCCCACGCGTTAGGCTGGTTCCTAACATTAATTACTGGGCTGTTTGTTTATATTGAACCTTCAACACTGAACCATAGCAACCTACCCATAACGAAAATGTCGCGACAGAGCGTAGCAGCGCGCAACCTGTCTCTCACTGAAGAGCTTGAAAGACTAGAGCAATCAATCACTCTGACTCTTCAAGGTATACATGGATCTTGAATTCTCGCGACCCAGGGCTGACCCTTGGCTAGAAATCGACCACAACTTTAGCAAATCGCATCGCATAGTAACAACAAGCATTCTACCACTAGTAGAACAGTATGGAGAACACTCTCGCGCTGTTTGGGAAGCTTCAAAGGTGCATGAGGTCACCAAGATTCGAAGGAAGTGATACTGACGACATGTAGTTCTGGAAGCAATTTTTCGAGGCATCGGCCAACGTATCTCTTTCCGGTTATGAAGAGCTCGCCAACGACGACGAAAGCGAAAACGTGGAAGAAAGTACCGCTATGAGGGAAGATATAACAGAAGAATACACATCTCAGCATCACGAAGATGTCACCGCCACAACTGGCATTGAGCAATCTACCTTCCAAGCCGAGGACTCCCTCCTTGATGATGCTGAGCTCACAGGAAGCACGCCCCGACCTGGAAAGACGAAGACACGATTTTCTGATATGGAATCTCCTTACGAAGCCATGAAGCGCGAGATGGAAGGAGAAGAAAACAATACCACAGTCCTAGACGATAACGAGGATTCGACTGTCTTGTTCGCCCAACATACCGCTAGACTCCCCGATATGTCAATGACTCCGCAGGCCCAGCGCGACCACACAATGACCGGCGAGCAGTCTGTTCAGCCTCATAAGGATCCTTTGCTTCACCGTGTTCTCGACAAAAACTATCGCATTCAGGCAACTCCACACAAGCCCGCTCTTCGTATCTCTCCACTCAAGAGCGCCCAACCTAAGAGCGCACAACGCAAGAAGGACGCTCCCGCATGGAACGACTCACCAGGCTCCTCGCCCGAAATGGCAGTGCCGACTCTACGCAGTGAAGTTTTTATGTCGCCCTACAAAAGCAACGCTCGACAACGTCTCGCGGCGGCAACGCAGGGTCCTCGAACACCTGGTGTTAGTGTTCAGACACCGGCGACAGCACGAAAGACGCGGGACGTCTTCGCTGATGACACTGTCACAGCCACTGGAAAGGATAAGTATGAGATCGACTGGGATAGTGATGAAGGGGATGAGGATATCGATTTATATGCAGGCATGAGCCCGCCCAAGACGATACAGTTCGCGCTGCCTCCTTCGAAGCTCTTGCAAACACCTGGTAAGGTCTATCCCGCTCTCAAATGGACTAATATATACTGATAATGTCTGACAGCACGTGAGGCCAGTCAAAGGATTGTTGGTGACATTCTACTGGATGCTGGGGCCGATCCGAATTCGTCCGAATACAGCCCCTCTATGGTGAAGATGAACGAAGATATTTTGAACGATAGTTTCTAAAGCCACAACTCTTAAATCTAAAGAATAGACAGTCGTTTATTCCTCGATTCTGAAGACTCATCGAGTATGAATACCAGTCCTGCATTTCAACCAAGATACCCTTCATCCCTTTGCAATTATGTGCCCGTGCCCTTCACCATATTTTCAGTCCGCTTTCTAAATCAGCACCATGTCCCAGGCCTTGAGTTCTGTCGACTACATACTAAATCGAATCTGTGACCTGAGGGCCTGTTCCTGGAGCTTCTTGGCATCGATTGCCGTTCCATTCTTTTCCTTCTGGTCCTTTTTGAAAAGGGGCGCTGACGAGGAAAAGGTAGCAATAGAGGCAGTTTCGGGATCAGCGACCTTGGAACTATTATACTTGGTAGAATCTACCTCGGCTACATTTACTTGTTAGTCAAGTTCAGCTTCCTGCAGACATGATGCTTACAGTCTGAGGTTGTAGGAACCTTGTTGCCTGAGTTGTTGGACATATTGAAGAGTGTGAAAGAGGTTTGAAGTGATTGGGTAGGGGGTTATAGACAAGGTTTGGATTAAGGTATTAAGCTTAATGGTTTGTATTGTTGTTCTTAGATGGAACTCTCGATTGCTTCTGCCTGAGAATGAAGTCCATAAGGCGTCGCATCTTGATTGTTATATACTCAATCCTGGCAATGTAACTTGCAAGACACTCTTGTTACGATGACTACCAACGAAGGGAAGCCACTAGGATTCTTGCGCAGTCTACGACGCGCGTGAGTCATGACGGAAGCCATCGACCAGGCGTTAGGGCTGACGAAGAACTGTATGCACGGTAGTAGGAAAGTCTACGTATACCATAGGTGCGTACAAGGCTGACGAGGAAGCCGGGAATACGTACGTACTGTGTAAGCGTATACACAGAACACCATCTTATTCCCTAATATGTGTGAGATATGAGAGTGTTGGATGCTGCTTTTGGAATAAAGAGGAGTAACGTGCAACTGGTATTGGTCAATTTGGACTGATGGTCAGGCAGAGGACTAGCTTCCATTACGCCAGTGCCGGGGATTACTCACTCGACGACTTGGCGTTTCCACCGGCCATTCAGCCAAATTCGAAGATGAGCTAGGGACCTCGAATTGGCTAATACGGAATCCCGCGAGGATGTATCTACCTGAAAACATAGGATCTTAGATCAGACAAAATGGTGAGACTGACACTCTGCATGCCTCAATTGGGTTGCATCTCAAGACGATTTCTTTCAATAAAACTGTCAGTATTCCATGGTATTTACTTATTACCCACCATCTGATGGCTGTTTGACACAACATGTATGTCACCTGCATGGGGTTGGTGCCTTTTCGATAGAAATTACACTTGATGGGTCGTAATTCAGCCGCGTCTTACTATCAGTCTAAGGACTCACCACTTAGAAATCGTAAAATTTGTTGGAAATGAGTCCCACAAGACAGCGGTCAATCAAAGCATGCGTCATCGGACAATACCTAGACACGCGTTGGTTCTGCACGTTGACAAGGCCAGGGAATCTATGCTTAAACGGGCAGCTCACAAAATAACGTTAAATTTGAGAGTGGATAGGCCTAGCAGCCTAGATACCGTAGTAGGGTCCAGATAGTATAAGCCACATGTGGCTGTTCTGAGAGCAGTGGCAGTGCATGGTCCCCGCAACGTTCTTGGCGAAACGCTATTCTTATCGATAACAATTCTATTAGCGTCTAAAAAAAATTTGGAAGCAAAGTGAAAGGCGAAAGACCGTGCCAGTTAGTTGATGGTCTTTGGAAGGTGACGCCGTCGCACGCAAAAATGGAAGATCAAGTGCATAAACCGCATCGCAAGTCCAAGGACAAGAAGGACAAGAAGCAGCATACAGGCGGTAAGTTATTTTTATACACAGTTCCAATTAGCGATTGGCGCATACTAACAAATATCAGAGCGCAACCCAAAGGCGTTTTCCTTCGCCAACCCTGGCAAGCTCCAGAGACAAGCAGCGAGATCGCAAGATGTAGGACTTTTCTCTGTTCCCTTGAATAAGAAGCTCCAATGCTAAAACTCGGCGATAGATCAAGGAAAAGCGTCTCCATGTCCCGCTCGTGGATCGATTGCCCGATGAGGCCCCGCCTCGACTCGTTACAATCGTTGGCCCTCCCGGTGTAGGAAAGACGACGTTGATGAAATCGCTGATTCGACGATATGCCAAAGAAACGATATCGGACCCTCAGGGCCCTGTGACGGTCGTCACATCGAAGAAGCAACGCCTGACCTTTGTCGAGTGTCCAAACGAACTAGAGGCCATGGTCGACATCGCAAAGGTTGCCGATATTGTCCTTTTGATGATTGATGGAAATTACGGCTTTGAGATGGAAACTATGGAGTTTCTCAACATTCTTGCCGCTACAGGTATGCCAGGAAACGTCTTTGGCATCTTGACACATCTGGATCTTTTCCGGAAGCCGCAGGCGCTGAAGGATGCCAAGAAGCGTCTCAAGAGGAGACTTTGGACAGAGCTGTACCAGGGCGCCCACCTCTTTTACCTCTCTGGTGTTATGAACGGCCGATATCCTGACCGCGAAATCCACAACTTGTCGCGCTTCCTCTCTGTCATGAAGAACCCACGTCCTCTCGTCTGGCGCAATTCTCACCCTTACTCCATCATCGACAGCTTCCGAGATATCACACACCCTACCAAGATCGAGGAAGACCCCAACTGCGACCGGTCGATTGTACTATCCGGTTACCTGCGAGGTACAAATTTTGCATCGCACAACCAACGAGTCCATGTCCCTGGTTTGGGAGATTTTACAGTGTCTAATATGGAGGTTATGCCAGACCCTTGTCCCACGCCATCGATGGAACTGGCGATGGCGAAGATCACAGGAAAGACTGGACGAAGGCGACTTGACGAGAAGGAAAAGAAGCTTCATGCTCCCATGTCGGATCGTAGTGGCTTGAAGATTGATGGCGATGCCATCTGGATCACCAGCGACAAGGGCTTCAGCTTCGACCGAGAGGAGGATGATGATGCCGAGCGAGGAGAAGGAGAAGAGATGATTGTTGGTCTTCAAGCTGAGCGAAAGCTTCTTGGTCAAATGGAGGGCGGCGTCCAGCTTTTCAAGGGCGGCAACAAGGTCGAGACAGTGCCAGAGGAGGAAGACACTGGCAGAAAAACACATCGCAAACCTAGATTTGCCCAAGGAGAAGATGGCGATGATGACCAAAACGAAGCCGACGAGGGCTCTGTCAGTGGTGACGAAGACTTAGACTCAGATGCTGAGGTTGAGTTCAGTGAAGGCAAATTAGGCAAGATGTTCCGCAAGGATGCCGACAAGGAACTCGGTGAAGATGATCTTGCATTTGCCGACAGTGACTCAGACCTCGGAGCATTGTCTGATGAGGAAGAGATGGAAGACGACGAAGAATACGATTCGGATGAGGAAGCAGCAGCATTAAGGTGGAAGGACAACTTGAATGGCACTGCGATGAGACTTCATGGCAAGAGACGCTCATATCACACAAGTGATCTGGCTAGGTATATGTACGACGACTCACTAAGCCCTGGAGATGCTCTCAAGCGATGGAAGGGCGAGGATGACGAATCGGAAGAGGAGAATATTGAGGACGACGATGATGAAGATGACTTCTTTAAGAAATCGAAACAAGAGCAGGAAGACGCTATAGAGGATAGGTCAATACCCGCGTATGACTACGAGGATCTAGCGGCCAAATGGGCTTCAGAGAAGAACGTCGAAGCTCTACGGAGGAAGTTCACTTCGACAGCCCTCGCTGCTGGCGATGATGATGACGATGATGGGGATGCGAATGGCAGTGACTTCGAGGGCTTGGGCGACTCAAATGATGAGGGCGATGGTGTCTTCGAGGATCTCGAAGCTGAAGGCCAACAAGAGCCAGCACAGCCCACTGTCGACGATATTGAAGCCGAGCGAGAGAAGAACGCAAAGCGAAAGGAGGAACTCAAGATGCGATTCGAAGAGGAAGATCGTGAGGGTTTCCTCAATGATAAGGCGAATGCTCGACGAGAAGGTGGAGATGTGCAAGAGTTTGGTGAGGATCAATGGTATGAGGCGCAAAAGGCTATGATCCAAAAGCAGCTCGATATCAACAAGGAGGAATTTGAGAACCTCGATGAGCGTCAACGCTCTGCTGTAGAAGGCTACCGAGCTGGCAAATATGCCAAGGTTGTCCTTGAGGGTGTTCCGGCCGAATTTGTCAAGCTCTTTGATGCTCGTCGACCTATCGTCGTCGGTGGTCTCTCCGCTACCGAAGACCGATTCGGCTATCTTCAAGTCCGCATCAAGCGTCACCGCTGGCACAAGCGCATTCTCAAGACAAATGACCCTCTTATTTTCTCTTTGGGATGGCGTCGCTTCCAGACCATGCCCATCTACAGCACCACCGACTCGCGCACGCGTAACCGTATGCTCAAGTATACACCTGAGCATATGCATTGCTTCGGTACCATCTATGGACCCTTAATTGCACCCAACACAGGCTTTGTTTGCTTCAACTCAATGTCAGCGTCAACACCCGGTTTCCGCATCGCTGCTACTGGTACAATCCTCAGTGTCGATGAGTCCACAGAGATCGTCAAGAAGCTCAAGCTTACTGGTACACCTGCAAAGATCTACAAGAACACAGCTTTCATCAAGGACATGTTCAACTCATCTCTTGAAATCGCCAAGTTTGAGGGAGCTTCTATCAAGACTGTCTCTGGCATTCGTGGTCAGATCAAGCGTGCTTTGTCCAAGCCCGAGGGCCAATTCCGCGCAACTTTCGAGGACAAGATTCTTCTTAGTGACATTGTCTTCTTGCGTGCCTGGTATCCAATTAAACCTCACCGGTTCTACAACCCAGTCACCAACCTCATCGGCTGGCAGCCCATGCGACTCACAGGCGAGGTCCGCCGTGATCAGAACGTGCCCACTCCCCAGCCCAAGAACAGCCAGTACCGCACTATTGAACGAGAGACCCGCCACTTCAACCCTCTCCGTGTTCCCCGCGCCCTTGCTGCCGACCTTCCTTTCAAGTCGCAGATTGTCGAAACCAAGAAGCAAAAGAAAGAGACATACATGCAGAAGCGTGCTGTCGTCATGGCTCCTGGTTCCGAGGAGAAGAAAGCCCGAGCTCTCATGCAGCAGTTACTCACAATCCGTAACGACGCTGCTGCCAAGCGTCGTGCCGCAAAGGAGAAGAACCGTGCTGCGTTCCAGAAGAAGTTGGCAGACAGCGAAGAGAAAAAGGAAGCCCGTGAGAAACGGGAATCCAAGGACTTCTGGAGGAAAAATGGTCGGAAGCGTGCAGCCGCCGAAGATGGAGGTGGTGGCAAGCGCAGGAAGTAAAGGGGAGAGTGAATATCTCCGTTACAGTTGCTTGAACTATATGCAAGTGGTTAGAAAGGTGCTAGTTGTATACCTTGTTGGGTTGGCGTTTCGAGAATCAAAAGATTAATCATATTGCATTTTACATAGTAAAAAACCATCCTTCAGACAGCACAATAGCATTACTTGAACATTCAACTCCAGGATCTGATGACGAACACGATGTAGGCACCGTATGCATGGCAGAAACAAAGTGTTTCAGTATGTTAAAAAGTTGAGTGAATAGCATTTGCTTCAGCAAGTTACACAGTAACAATCCTAAACACCTATCCTCGAGACACAAACGTACAAAAACAAGCAACAGGCCAGATGCGATGTCCTCCCATACGTATTAATCAAGAGTTTCTATAGGAATACTCTCCCTGACATCAGCATCTGCCCGCTCAGTCCGTATTTTAACCACCCTTCATCAACGTCAACAGTCGTCGTCGCATTGCGTGTTAAAGAATGCTCCCAAGAAACCATTTCACGCCCAAGTCCAATCTGAACAACCTTTGCTCCTAATTCAAGGATCGACATACGCCCCAAAATGCCGTAAAATATATTCATTGCTCGGGGCAGCTTTGCCTTCTGAGCTCATGTACACATGGCACGTGTCTCCTATTGGCCACTTAAGAAGCAAGCATGGGCTCCTTGCTGGGGACAACGTCCTCGTGAGGGAGCTCAGGGGCTGCGGTATCGATAGCGGTAGGCACATTCCGTTCCTCCTTGAGAGCGGCAGGGGTAGGGATCTGAGGAGCCTCCGTGGCCTTGACGGGGTCCTCGGTAGGAGGAGAGGGAAACTGCGGCTGCTTGGCAGAAATAGGCTGCTCAGGCTTGTCAATCTTCTGGCGAGAAGGTGTCTTGCCACGGAGAAGGTCCTGGACTTTGCCGCTGTAGTCGCCAGCATATTGCTTGCTGATGTTAGAGACTTGTTCCATCTGCTTCGAAGCGACGCTTTGGATCTGGGCAGTCTGGGAGTTGATGAGCTCGGAAGCGTGGTGGAGTTGCTCATCGATCAGCTCCTGGTTGGACGTATAGATCAGGGGAACGACGAAGGCGACGGTGGTACCGATGACGGCAAGTCCCCAGTAAGGAACAAGCTTGACGAGGTAGTATGAAATGAAAGAGGCGATGAAAGCCTATTCAACGTTAGTTCCAGTTATAAAATCTGTCAAATATCAAACTTACGGCGGCAGAAGCAAAGACGTTCTCGGCAAAGATGATTCGCTGGGCCTCGATGACAAAGAAGTTAATGAGCTCATGAACGTCCCCAATAAGGGCATCCAGAGTCTCACGAGGAACTGTGTAGTACCGACGAGGGCGAACCTGAGTAGCAAGACCATTGTTGAGAATGACCTTGCCAAGCACCTCGGCAAGAATGGTTACACCAAGAATCATCCACGAAACCTTTAGTCCCCATCGGAGAAGATCCAGGTATCGCGCAGTAAAGATAGCACCGATGATAGTGACATAAGCAATGGCAGATGCGCCTATTGAGTCACTGACGTCAGCTCTTGCAGATCGGACAGGAGATAAGAGTCAACTTACGAGGGTTGTTCCATGAAAGAAGCTCAGAAAAGAATGAGTGGTAGTGTGTGAGCGGCTGGCCGGTAGCAGCGGGATTCGCGGGAGTGCGTCGAGCAGCAGCAAGGTTAGAGAGTTCGTTGGAGGCCTTCTGAGTGTGATCGTAGACGTTCTGAGCAACAGGTCCTGGAAAGATTTAGCTTTAGCAACATGTCAAAATCTTAGTTCTTAGCGAAGTGTCGTACCGTTGGCGACAGATTGATACGCAGCGGCGGCGTCTGGAAGTCAAGTCAGTTATATTGGTCTGCTGGAAGGCCTTGTATCATGGCGGGCAGTGCCATTGTCGCGCAAAGATCGCGGGGAAACACTGTAAAGTGAAATTAGCAAATCTGTTCGAGGCGCGCCGTACGTTATCAGCGCATTTCAGCGCAAGGAAACTTACCTCACTGGTCTTGGTAGTCTCGAGAAGAGAGTTGCCATTGGCGGCCAAGGTGGAATCAGCCATTTCGACGGTTTAGTGTGAAGAGTGTGTAATGAAGTGGTGCGCTCGCTGAAAGAACCGTCGTGGAGTTATAGTTGAAAGTATGGGAACGAGGAATAGGAGGTGAATCGGAAGAAGATGTTCTCTAGAAAGCGAAAAGCGGCGTGAGCGAAGGGTGGCCAGAGAAATTTTTGGACAGCTTGGTTTGTTTGTTTAATGCAGGGTAAAAAAGGACAAGGGGACGACAGTGACAAGGTACTGCTACGTAGCGACTTCTAGCTCGCTCCGCTCCGCGTCTCTGGACCTACAACAGAGCTGCAACGTTTTTTTTCGCCTGAGCCGATAGGTGACTAAGAACAGACTTAAGGGGCGTCCGGTCGGGGGAGCGAGGTGAGTGGTCGTGTGAGAGGAACAGGCAAGTCAAGCGAAACGAGCGACCCCGTCAGAGGCAGCAGACTGGGTCCAGGATAAGGCATGTGAAACGTACCTTGAGGGTGCTAAATGCTCAGTGCGAGTGAAGTGAAGTGAGGTGAGGTGATGATGGTTGAGAGTCTCGTGGAGAGCGAGGAAGTCAAGTTTGTATGATGGAGGAGAAGGAATCAGGAATGACGTTTGTGTTCGTAGAGGACGGGACACTTCTCTTTTAGGTGTTGGAGGGGACCAAGTTTCGTCCTTGCTTCAGGTGGGAAAGAAGGCACGGGGGGGACGAACGAGTGACGACAGTGTCGCCGGCCATGGAGCCCACCAAAAGAAAAACTGGCTATTCGTACACTGGCTACACAACTCCAGCTGCTCATAGTTGTACCCACGCACTATCCGTCCATTATAACAAGATTTGAATTGCTACTGTGAATCACTGCAAATGCCCTTTTAGTGGACCGACGCTTAACAACGCCGGTGTCAACGAGAGAGCTCCCGTTGCGTAGCATTGGATCTCTGGGCTCTCTCTTTGTCCAAAAGCTGGACGATGGAGCTTGGATACCTTACTTTACCAAACCATGATGCCGGTGGAGCTCTGTTACCCATGACGCAGTGCTAGACCTATGGAGTACATCACATATGCGCTCCACCAGTCAGCAGCTGCAGGTACCGCCAATGTCACCACTTCTCCAAATGTCCAAGCTGATCCGTCAACAAGGGTTGATCCCGTCATCAGGGAGCTCGAACGACGACATTCCAGGCATGCAGCTCTAAGAAATTGACAAAAGCCAATTCTCTTTGTGGCATATGGAGCTAAGAGTAAACAGACGACAGTTTACCATTTCGAGCCAAAGTACGGGATACCTCAGATTTCACCCGCAATGCTGCATAAACCTGTGTGATGCTTTGACGTGATGATCTGGTCATTTCTAACGCATGTGAAAGTCGCACTAAAAAGGGGGGGTTCTTTATCTCAAAAATGACAGGGCCTTGCCATTAAAGCTCTAACTTAAAGGGCACAAGCCTGCATCTTCTTATCACCACCACACCACGATGGTAACATCAAGAAAGAATAATAACAAACTGTCCACAAGTTGAGAATGGGCTATTATGCTTTCTAGTGTTGGCGGTCCTAGGCAAGCATTGAACGATGCTCAGTTTCAAAATATTCATGTTCTCAGAGAGTAAAAAGCTTAGGACATCTACTCTAAGTGATAAAAATATCTAGGTAAGCCTCGTATGAGATCAGTATAGATTTTATGAGTTATTTTTGTCACCTAGAATAAAGGTCTCAAGTTTTCTTGTCTTCCCAAAGTCCCGGGATATCAATACGGAGAGTTTCTGATGATGGCATCTAGCTGTATCCTCATTGGTCAACACTGCATATTGAATAGCTGAGTTATCTGACCGTGACTGTCAATGCCATAAACTTCGTGAACCAGAGGAGAACAATGATTTTATGAGATTTCATTGAGTATTTCAATGCCGATCTGAGATGGCGCCAATTTCAGTCCTGGAAGAATGGTAACTACTGATCATGACATGTTCAAGTGCCAAGTTCAGAAGCTGAACGACCCCCATCGATCGATGGCTTGCATCATAATTCCCAGTACGTACCCAGTTCTGATTCTGTTCCATTTTCTCGATCAGCATCCAGATATTATAGGTATCTTTGGGCAACTTTGGAGCAAAAATCTCATGAATAAAAATGTCTTTTTCAATTACAGACTTATATAGTATCTATCAATCCGCGATCGTGCGGCATTTCGAGAAACCCCGACAGAAGTCATCTTTAGACTCCAACTCCCGTGCTAAGTAGACAAACGCTCTGATATGACGACAATGATGGCGCCTTTGTGACACATGTGAAAACAAGGAAAACAACCGTTAAAAGGGCACATGTGGCCCATGCCCAACACTCAGAGTTCCCAGCTTCTCGCCTTAACATCCCAACATATGCGCTCGACTGCACTAATCTCATGCTTCCCAAAATATGTACAAAGAATCGACAATTTTCACTTCAAGACATGTCGCGTGAGTGGCTCGTGAACACGGTTCAACGTTCGTTGAGATTGAAGCCACAATCCTGACTCTCTACCTTCGCCAACCCCAAAAACTTCCTCCAGATCCTGGAGATCCAGCATTCGTCGATGCCGGCTTCATCGCGACGTCATTTGTGGCAGCTACCCCGTGGCCGGTAAGAAGACTGAACACTCCACCGGGTCCAGACTGTGATGCCGAAGGAGCATGCGCTGATACGGAGCGGCTCAATCCGTGAGATTTGCGTATAGACTCCAGCTTTTGCCGAGCCTCTTCAGCTTCTTGCTTCGCCACTGCTTCGGCGGTTTTGGCTTGGACTAGCTCAGCTAGTAAAGCCTCGTGCTCACTCTGAGATGGCGCAGGCCCGGTCGTGGTCACCAATGGTACGCCGGCTTCCTGGTTCTGAGGCAGGGATGATATCCGCTTGTTGAACTTGCTCGTCGTGGCCGGCATAGGCTCATGATCCTGAGGCTGCTGTTGCGGTGTGTGGGGTGTAGTCTTACTGCGGTTGAGCTTAAACTCTCGAAGGCCACCTCCAGTCTTGCTACCTCGGTCCACATCGTGTTCTTTGGTTACCTCATGGGCTGAGCTGGCTGATGAGACCCGGGATTTTAACCCATGCATTTGCTTCTCGAGTCTCTGCTTATCCTGATGGAGCGTCCTGACATGTGCGTGACTTTCCCTTAGTTGCTCTTTCACACTGGCCATCTCCTGGTTGAGATCCAAGATCTGGCGGCTGTACTCTTGTGACTGCGACAGTGCCGCAGCAAGCTGATCCTTTGCGTGGTTCAGCTCATCCCGCAGCTGCGCCTTCGATATCAGCATAGATGAACGTCGTTTGTCATCCTCCACTTGGAACCGCTGTTCGACAATATTGAGCAGATTTTCCAGGTCCTCAGTGGTGGATGGCGCTCCTTTCTGAGCCTCGTCGTCGCTCGCTGGGACTTTTTCCTCGGGACTCGGTGTCTTGGACTCGTCTCCCTCTGTCTCCGACTTTTCACCTTTGTCCGCCTCCGAGATGTCCTCTTTATCGGATAAGACCGATGGTTGTGAGCTGTTGGGTCTTGACGCAGCAGAGTCTGCCTTCTCTCTCAATCCATTCAGAAGTGACTGGACGGCCTTGCGGTCTTCTTGTCGCTCTTCGCGTTCCCGTTGTAGCTGGTTCGATAATAAAGCATGGTTGCGCTGGAGCTCACTAAGAGCGGTAAGGAGGTCTTCGATCTGACTATGCAAGTTTCGTTCGTCTGTGTTTTTATGGGCTGTTATTGTCTTATTGCCGACTGGTGTAGATTCTCGGCCATCCTCAGTATTGGAAGAATCTCTCGACATTGAGGTTGCGTCTGTTGATGATGAACTTGTGACGCTAGCTGAGCTAGCCTCCATTGAGTTCAACGTCGATGCAAGACTTTGCTTGGATGCGCTTCGTCGCAGCATACTCGTCGGTCTTGCAGGTGCAGTGTTTCCTGGGCTAAGGTTGGAAGATTTGTTGTTGGTAGAGGTAGCCCATATCCGGCCGAGGAAGCGGCTAGCTGCAGTAGTTATCTCAGAACCTCTGACAGGGTTGGTGATGGCCGCCTTGGACTCGCGGTAACTTTGCTCGAGCTGCTGCATGTTTTCGGCGGTAACAGCACCTGTCAACCCGACAAAGTCCTGAACAAATTCATCGGCGTTGTAATGGTAGCAATCCCAAAGGCCCCGAGATAAAAGAAGTTGCATCACATCCTCCATTTCCGTGCAAGCCAATAGTCGCGCCTCGTTCTTCCGCATTAAGGATAGCGCGACTCTCATCAATGTCTCTGAAGCGCCCTCTGCAAAGATCACATCGTAAGTGCGAAACAGCATAGGCAAGGGACAGGTCACGGCAAAAAAGCTGAGAAACCATTGCGAAACATAAGCAGGGTCAACTTGTAGCTCGTCAAGGTGATTCGACAAGACTGGAAGGCTTTGGCGTAGTAGCTCCTTGAATTGGTAGATGCGTACGTGGAGACCTGATAGATCAGGGAGGAAACACGCCCTTAAGTCGTATTGCTCCATGAGGCTGAGGTTGTTTGTCAGTCAATGTCACTGTTGGCCAAGATGAGGGAGGGAAATTGGCGGCGGCTTACCGAACCAAAACACAGAATGCCTGTTTGTCGGGCATGTGCATCAGCAATGGGCCGACCAGAAAGGCCAGCCCCTGACAATAGCCAATCTTGGTGTCGTAGAGACTGAAGCACTTGAGGACGCGGCCAAGCATACGCTGCCCATCACCCTCCGGATCTCGGAACATGTCTACACCTGGGAAGCTTCGGCCCAGGTCTTTGCCAATTATAACTTCGTAGGGACTAGACTCGCCACAGAAGCGATCAAACTGTTCTTCCAATATAGCATCCCGAGCTCCAGACATGCTCTGCCAAACCACCCCACGCAACGGTGGAGGGATACCTTTACGAATCTTATTTGAGAGAAGAGTCGGCAGTCGGGCAGCTGTTTGTTTGTAATCCTTAACGAGAGCGGCGTAGAATTCGAGATCTGTCATGGGAGGTGGTGGTAGCATCGAATATCGTAGAGCAGCGGGCGTGGGTCCCTGGACCATCTGGCGAAGCTGTGCCATTGAAGGCGGTCGAGGTCTGCTGACTGCACTACGTTCAGCAGTAGCACGGTCAACGCCTTGGACTTTGACGCTCTTTGGGTTCGTAGCCAGCTTTGCATTTTCCTGTTCAAGTCGGGCCAACAACAATGCAGTTGACTACACGAATTAGCTTCAAGATCCCGACAGTTGAAGTGCCTGAACTCACATTATCTGTTTCTTCATCCTTGGTCTGTTCATCTTCCTTTTGCTCAAGCTGTGCCCAGTTCACTTCGTCTTGGTCGTCTGATATATTGCCATCATCAGCCAACTCGTCTTGTAGTGACCGCGTTGTTAAAATCGGTGGTGGCATAGTCGCTGAAGAAGAACGCAGAGCCTCTGTATCGACCACGCCTTCCTTAATCAAATTTTTCGATTCGTCGTCCAGGCTATCGTCCTTTTCGTCCTTTTCGTCCTTATCGTCCGTGTCAACTACCAACAGACTAGATTTGCGAGATATGGGGGTATCAGGGCGGTCATCAACTGGATCCTTGGTAGGAGTTGTCTGGTTTGTATCAATTGTCGAAGTGGCAATGGGAGAATCAAGGACTATAGGATCCGGTTCGGAGAGGCGAACCGTTACCAAAGAATCGTGAGCCATCTTGGGGGTCTCGGGAGCTGGGTCTCGTGCCATCATGGATGCTCGTTCGGTAGGCGCGGCCAAAGGGAGAGGCTCATGTAGGCTCTCTCTTACTTGGGCGTCCATACCGGCCCGTCAGTTTGGTGGAGAACTGTGCAAGAGTCTCTGAGACTGGAACGAAAGACACAATCTAACACCAGCGGGCAGGCAGGAATCCCCTATGATAACAGATAGGATAAGGCGTTTCGTCGCGTGTTGGTTATGGTTTGTGTATATTGAGAGAAAGATGGACGACAACAACCGGTCGAAAATCAGGTTCAGAGGTCGAGGAAAGGACCAGCCTGTCGAGGAAGACGCCTCAAGTACGGTTAAGTTGGCTCATCGAGGGGTGGTCCCAGAGGCTGAAACGGAGCTCCTGGGGCGATGTCGATTTCCTAGTTGGAATCCTACCCAAACTCTAAGGATAAGCTAATTATTTGGAGGGCCAAAGGACGGAGGAGTGGCGATGGAGTGGCAGGAAAAACAGTTACGGTAGACACAAAAAAGAGCGTCTCAACAATCGTGCGAGGCTGGCGGTGGAGTTTCAACAAGGTTGGATTTGGTTAGGGTCAGGTTGTCTGATTTAGATATTCACCTTCTCCTGGTAAGAAGTTGAAGCCGGCCAGGGGTAGCCGGCCCATAATCTGGACCCTGGCAGCTACAGCATGCAGTAGCGCAGTAGCGCAGGCTGCCCTGAGAGTTGAGAGGTGCCCTGAACTGAAGGCGGGTGCATTGACAAGGAATCGCCAACCAGTGACAGTTCTTGTTTTAGACCCGCTCATTTTATCCAATGTCATGGACCGTTCCAGCGTCCAACAGCCCTTGACCTTTGTTGACGATCCGCTCCAAGGCCGGCATTGAAGCGTCTCTCACGGTCTCTCCTCACTGGGCGGCGGAGGTGACGGCGGTCCGGGGGGAGCCAAGTGGAGGACCAAAGACCGGGGCTGGCTAGGTGACCGCCACGGAAGCATGAATTGGCCCGTTCTTTAGTCTCAAAGGAGACGAGTAACTACGCGCTTGCAACACAATGGATGTCTTATGACGATTCGCATGTCTTTGAACTGCCTCTAACCATCCGGAACACTTAGTTATTGTGCGTCAAATATGTGTTTGCCTGCCAGATCTTCTTTTGTTGTCAAGGGGACAACAGTGAACACCCCTTAAATGCTTGTCAAGGGCAGATATGACTCCAGTTGCAAACGTGACGTGACATTCGTGGTCTACGTTGTGGTCGCATCCAAACAATAAGGTCCCGTCAGTGGTCAATGGTCGTTCGTGCAGGTCCGTACAATGGAAAACAGTCATCAGAGGCGTCGGCTGTGGCTTATTCGCATGCACGCTTCCGGGTTCCTTGCATCTATCTTTGAGACCCTGATCATTTCAGCAGCCAAGCAATCTCCATTGGTCCTAGCAGATTAGATCATCCTTCCTCATCTGTCACGATCAAAGTTCGTGGTTCTTTTAACTTTAACCGATCTCGTTCGCTAGGGACAGGCCGCTCTGTTGCCAGGAATGGATCGAGGCATAGTCGCGGCCATTCTGGAGCTTGTCTCCGAATTTCATCCACTTATCATGTCGCGTCAAGATCCAAGCTTTCCAAACATTGCTGTGCCAAACGCCTCTTACCATCACAGACAGGCCAACCTCAAGACGCTAACGATCTTCAGCTTATTTTCCCCTGGTCATGTTAGCATCTTGTGCAGTGAATTACTTATTCGGGATCAATATGCTGTCTTCGTGTCCGAAGCTATTCGGTGGCAAGCTCTGTAGGCACATATTCTTCATCCTATCATTACGTCGACGATATACTCTTTATATAACTGATATGATACACCATTTCTTTTATCGTATCCTGACCATTGCTGTGCTAGGAGGTCCCACAATGGGAATATAAAAGACTCCCAAGAGGTCCATCGTCATCCATCTGGCCGTCAACCCACTGCAAAGCCCGTCGAGATCCGTTTGACATGACTGTAGAAGTTTTCATCGTAGTGATGCCCTCATATGTTCTTCCCATAACATTCATCACAAATCCAATCCCTTTCAGGATCCATGACAGGCACTCATATACGACATCAGAGCCCGTACGTTCCCATACCATCAGTCCGCATAAAGGGATCCAACAGTAGCTGGTCAATGCCCATATCGATATTAACAACGGAAGGCTGCCGAAGAGCATTGAAGGTAGGTCGGTGATGATCTCAAGCGACGGACTTTGGCGAATAGGCTTGATGGTGGCTTGGTCCCGAAGGTAGCGGATCAGTGGCTTTCGAGCCAGCCGAAAGATGGAATGTGAAAAGAGATAATAGACCAAGCACTCCAATGGTTCTTCTTCAGCTGGGCGATCGTCTTCAATAGTGCGGCCTTGTTCAGAATTATTATGTTTGTAAGCTGGTTGAAGATCCGCTGTTGCCGGTGACTTGTAAGAAGTGGACTTTGCTAGTCCTTTGAAGGTTGATGCAAAGCTCATTTTTTCCTAATGTGCGTACTTTTGAAGGTAGATTGGCCGAGGCTGCAGGTTATTTGTCATAGCTGGGAGGCAAGATCGTGAACATGATGGACCTCAATATCTATGAGGGGGGCATGGACAGCGGGCAAGCTCATAACAGACTTACGAAAAAGGGGAACACCATTTATAATATAGCAATATTCAACAACATGAACCAACGAACACCTATGGGTTCTATTTTCACGAAAGCGTGAATACCTGGCAGGTCCCGAAAACATCAACAAGTTGTTCAATACCGGTTGCGTGATGTCTCAAGTATTGCTATTTATCGTGGATCACCTTTGCATTTGGTCCTCGCCGATGTCTCAAGTTAGAACAATCTATCTAACCCCGGATTTTAATATCACATCAAAGTAATTCTGGGAGCCATGTTCCATCAGTTGAGTTGCTCATCAAATTTCTTAGGTTTGCAAAGGGAGGGATATGGTATATCTAAACAATAGTAGTGGTAGAGGTTTCTATCGACATGATGTCTCTAAGCTCCAAAAGGAGCCGTAGGCGACCCTTTTGTTCTATCTATGATCTATCGAAATTGGTGACATAACTGATAGACGTTGCATAATCGAATCGTTCCCTGGAGGAAGAGTCATAAAACGAAACGATCAACATTACCATTTTCCTTGGTGGGCGTCAACGGTTATAACGAAGGGATGAGCGTTTATTAAATCACCTCATAAGGCAATTATTATACTTTTACTGTACAGAGCATAACAAGCATTGTGCTGGTTCTATCCAGTGCATAGATTCTTGAGAACAGGACAGATACGAGGGCTCGAGGGAAATGTCCTATGGGAACCTCGTTGGTGGCTGAGAGTCTTTCAACTCTTGTTGTGTTACCCATTGTCCGGAGACGGTAAATTATTGTTAACGGTCCTACGTGTTTCGTTTTGTCCCAAGGGGGGTGTTCTGTCATCTTGTGGCACCATGTCCAATATCCCGTTTGTCCCCAGAGCAAAACCTGGTAAGACAATCACACATAATCTCCGTTCTCAGCAGAGTCATTGAAAGCCGTTGCGGCTCAACTGAAAGTTCGCTTTATTTAAACACTCAAGCGTATATCATTGTGGATATAACAGCTGAAAGTTACTTCCCTGTCGGTGTTTTCATTGAGAAGCTTATTTCGTCGTAACTACCTGGTTGTCAAATCCTAGTAATTCAAAATCTCCGGGAAACCAACCTCAGTCGTTTGGTGGAATGTATTCATTGTTTACAGCAGCGGTGTGGCTTGCATACGAGACCATGTTCCAGACTGCATTGCCAATGTGATCGAAACACCCATAACCGAATGGGGAAGATATGATCGATCAGGTGAGGATATAAGGGAGCCAGTTTCTCGTACGAAAATCATCCCCGCACACATCCGGTGCGGCGGTGAAGCAATCGACGTGGGGGAATCTACACTACATTCACTTGTGGTCGCATCCATACCAGCCTACCATGTTACAGTCCTGCATTACATCCACTCGCAGCGCGCGGGCTGGCCTATCAAGATCACCTTGAAGCTCATGTTGAGCAGTGATTGCCTGTTGGAACGATGAGCTCACACATACATACATAACGCTCAAGCATGAAGCCGGGGTGGTTCTGCAGGTCAAATGGAGCAGAAGAGCATCCGTGTTGCAAAGGAGTTGCTGAGCCGGCAGCAAGCATGAACATGGGGACATTCAGACGAGATCTGCGGCACATGTCGAGGAACTTTGGCTTGGTGCTCGGGTAGTGGGATCGCGATAGCGAAACGAAGCTATCGCGAGAGGGTAATTGGGTGGTCTACTCTTCACCCCGGATCGTCTGTGCTCGCGATTATCATGGTCCGGAGCGATCTAACTAGATCTGTAATCTCATCGAGATGGCAATGCTTCAAAAGCTGAGGCAGATTTGCAAGTCCAATCTGGGAAATGCCGTTGGTTTGACCTTGTGCTTGTCAGACACACAAATTCAGTGCAGATAAGATTTGTACATTGTCACAGTGCATACCGGTTCATGACCGAGCGATTCAAAATCGAATGTCTAGTTGCTGATCATGGGGTCGGTCTTGATTTTCTGTTGCAGAGGGAGTGGACCAGGGCACAAGTGAGACGTCTGGTCGGGTCTTCAGGGCTGCTCACTTGCGAAGGATTGTGGATCAGCAAAGAAACAAGGAGTCAAGCAAGGATATTGCTTATTGCGACTACATTGACAACAGGACGAGGGATGGGACTCGCATTGACGTTCAACGATGTTATAGGAAGAAATCAATGAATAAACAGCATACCAAATTCAATGTTTACCAGCCTCCAGTTCTTATCAGCTGGTGCCCGTCTTCACATCCATTATCCCAATCAACATCTCGAACTCCTCACCCACCCCGTACTCTGGTCCGTCAAACTGCGAGTCAGAACAGAACTGACTGTCCTGCAGATGATGCAGGAATTGTTCGTCTAACAGGGTCATGGCTAATTTGATGATCCACCTCCAATCACGTTAGTCACCCGTTCCAATGTTTGTATGTATGTTGGAACATCTATTGCACAACAACAGTGATCCTCATACAACCTCATCACTTCAAGAGCAACGGATGTGAGCATACTTTGCTTCAGACTCCCAATATCCAACATCTCCCCTAACAGAGAAGAAGCCTCTCCTTTGCAAAAGTCTTTCGGCCACTACGAAAGCCCCAACTCTCACATGGCCTTCAAGTCCCACAAGCCATTAAATTTCCTTGGTTTTCATCCTCTCATAGTGCATGTAAGTCAACCCGTTCGGTGGACCCTAGACATCCCTCCAAATAGAACCTTGTCCACTGGCGTTACACCCTCACGATCCTGGTGACGCTAAAATCTAGCCTGTCCAGGGGCCTTTTCTCATGTATCTATTAGCAGCGGAGTAGGCGAATAGGTACGTGATTCTCGCCTGCTTTAGCGTCGTCTGCCTCCCAAGGTTCAGTAGCGACAGCGCCCCGAGCCTTGAAGGTTGTCGTTGGACCCCAACTACGTAGGGAACATCTCGCTCCTACACCCTCTTCTTCCTACCAAAATTGCAAAATTCGACTCCGGCAACGGGCTCTGTTGTTGGATTAAATCATATCTAGTCCCCCCCACACTCTTTGCTGAGTTCTACTCTCACTACGTTCGTTCGATAAACACCAAGGTCTGAACTTCGCGCTACTTCCCCTCCATGGCGCGTTGAGACAACCCCAAGCAAGGCGGAAAGCTTGCTCCCAAAAGATCAAAAACACCAACAGATGTTCTCCTCCCTACTACGACGCCCCAGGGCTGGTCCCCGTCGAATCGATCGTCGCCGAAACGCAAGTTTTTCTCCTTCTCCTGGTCCTGCTCGGCGACGTTATACTCTTGAAAGACACGCAACGGCCGATTTTACAGAAGCCGACGATGACGACGGTGATGATACTCATGATGAAGGATTGAGCCGGTTTCGGAGTAATGACCGCCGTACGAATAATGATGGAGATGAGGAGGACGACGAAGATGACGAAGGGGAGGAGGAAGATAGGCCTGGCGAAGACGGACGACGCGGCGGCCTTCCTGTTCTTCCTCTGTTCTCGGCATCTCATTTAGGTACGCTCAAGATATTGGAATCACAAAATATCAAGTTTTGGTACTAATCTCAATTATAGATTCTTTGCCAGTATACAGCATAACACACGCCATCCGAATTATCGTATCGACACGCACTGAAACGACTCTGTCATGGGATCAACTTCGATCACCCCAGGTTTCTCAATTCCTCGTCAAGCCTATGCAGCAACAGATTCGTGCCCAGCATTTCAGCCGTGCAACTCTGTATGCTCTAATGATCAACTGTCTGCAATTCACCAAAGAGGGTGAACGGTACCCAGGCAATGCAGGAATTAGTAGCACTCGTGCCAAGGTTTGCGAATTGCTGACTCTCAAGCTACTCAAAGAGTACAATGTCCGCGAGTTGATCGATGCCCTTGCCTATGATTTTTACCCACTTCAAGGTCTCCCCGGATCTCAAGCACCTACGTCTCCTCGAAAATCACCGCCGGCCAACAAGTTGCCTCTGATAGCATCCCGAACGTCAACTCTCGAGGTCGCCATTCGAGCCTCAGCCAAGCACTTGCTTGCACATCCCCTTGTCGTCCAACAACTTGAAGCTATCTGGAGCGGTGCGATTACTTTCCACTCGTCTGCTGATAGCTTACATCGGGAACCTCCACCAAACGCAGGCCTTAACTCGAATGGATATATTGGAAAAGCGACCGATAGAACTCCCCTGCTTGGTGCAATTGCTCAGAAAGAAACGCATTTCACCCCTCCAGGGCGTCGTACGGCGTCGCTCTACGATCCTCGACAAGCGTCTCTCCTCAAACTCTCCCGTCTTCGGGTTCCTCGATATAGATCTTTCCTTTCGACAATATCTCTCGCTGTTCTAATTGGATTGTTTCTTGCTGTTCTTGCTGAACGTTCGGTTCAAATCACAGGTCTGGAACTGATCTTTTGGTTCTGGAGTGCTGGCTTCATGCTTGACGAGCTCGTTGGATTCAACGAGCAGGGATTCGCGCTGTACATCTTGAACGTGTGGAATGTTTTTGACCTCGGAATACTGCTGTTGCTCATTGTATACTACTGCATGCGAGCGTATGGCGTTTTCCTGGCTGACTCTCACCACATCTACGACAATGCCTATGATATACTGGCGGCCAATGCGATTCTGCTCCTCCCACGTATTTTCAGCATCTTGGATCACTACCAATACTTCTCGCAACTTCTTATTGCATTTCGACTTATGGCTGTGGACTTAGTAGCCGTGTTCACACTGATCTTGGTACTCTGTAGCGGGTTCTTCGTGTTTTTCTCTTTGACAAAGAACTCGTTCGGTGCGAGTGATGTTGCCTATAAGATCTTTCAGATCCTGATGGGATTCACTCCTGCAGCATGGGAAGTGTAAGTATACTTGCAAAAATGAAACGAACTGAGGTTAATGGCATACAGATGGGATGCGTACAATTGGTTAGGACGAGCCTTGTTGGTTCTCTTCCTGAGTATTTGTCATTTCCTTGTTGTGTAAGTTCTCACAGCACGCGTACTCTTTCTTTGCTAAACAGTTCAGGACAATTCTCATCACCGTTCTCACGAATTCGTTCATGGCTATTGCGTCCAATGCCAATGAAGAGCACCAGTAAGTGTCCCTGTCCGCATAATGGGTCTTCTCTAATCGTATTTAAGGTATTTGTTCGCCATCAACACCATATCTATGGTGAAGAATGATGCACTGTTCTCGTATATTGCCCCTAGCAACATTTTCGCGTGGCTTCTTATGCCTCTACGATATTGCATGCCGTTGAGAACCTTCGTGTGGCTGAACAGAACCGTCATCAAGGTGACGCACTTTCCCGTGCTGTTCTGCATCTACCTATACGAGAGATACTGGCTTGCCCCGTCTATGTACGAGGCAACTGACTTGGTGGAACACCCAGTTAGGGAACGAAGTCGGCACATCTCATTCATGGATCCTGTAAGCAGAGCAGCCATTTTCAGTCCAAGCATTAGGGTTCGCGAGGAATCTGTGGCTGGCTTTCAGAAAGACCGGGCCCTCGAGGAGGTGTTCCGGCGCTTACCTGATCCCCTAACATTGAGAACACAAAGACGTCAAGAGAGGCGGAAGACGCAGACAGCGATTCGCAACTGGATGGATCAACACGACGATAATGATGCGTCGCCAGGGAATTGGCAAACGCCTGATGGTACTATGCCTCCTTGGCAACGAAGATCCAGCGTCGGTCTTGCTCGTACTACTAATCTAAGGCGTGTTTCGGACGTTAGATCGACAGCGAGTGATCCTGCTGATAGGATGTCTAACGTAGGAAACCCACTCCGGCCGTCACATTTTTCCAGGACTCGTCTGAATGCGGATTTATCCGAATACAAAGACCAGACTGATGCTGATGGCGATGACGAACTGGTGACAAATGATGAGGATGAGGATGATCATGTTACGAACGCTGGGCAGAGTCAAGTTGCTGTTAGCCGTGGAATTCACGAGGAAGCGGAAAGCTACTTTGCACCCAATGCCAATAGCTTCGGAAAGCTGGCATCCTCTGTGAGTTCTTCTGGAAAGAGAAGCTCCTCTGGCAAGAATGTTTCTCAGACACCGCGACCCAAACGAGGAGCACACAACCGAACACTTTCTACAAATACGATACTCTTCAACCCTCAGGATGTCAAGCAAATGCAGAGGGCGTCGTCGATATCGCCACCTCTGCCTGGCCAGTCACGTCCACGGACTAGTGGACGAATAACCACTGGTGAAAAGACACCAAGACGCAGTTCACCTCGCCGCTCTATGTACGTCGCCAACACGAAACCTCGACCAGTGATGCCACCACGAGGTATGACCGAGGCTGGTGCTGTTAGTCGATCAGCCCTTCTCAGCATTGAGCCACGAAATCGTCCGAAAGACATTAGAAGGCTGTCCTCGGTCGATCTGAGTGCGATGTCTGATCAAGTTGTGGGAGACCATATTGGTGCGATGCCTGGCAGCTTCCAGACACAACTTGCAACTTTCATGAAGGATAATCGGTTACGGGCAGGCGGTGGTAACGACTCCGGCGACCGCGACAGAATGGGAAGGCTGGTGTTGGCTAGAATGAAGACACTGGAGGAAAGCTTTGCGGATGTGATCAAGGAGATGCGGGATTTGAAGAATTCTTCAACGGTCCCTACAACGCGGCGTAACTCGGGAGATGAAGCAAATATGGAACCGATGATTGAGGTGGCTGGACGAGACCGCTTAAGAAAGTACCATATCGACAACAGCCAGCGCAAGGTTGCGTCTAAGCGACCCGTCAGCCGAAGAAGCCTTAAGGAGGAGAAACCTGGCATGTGGGATTACAAGGGGAAGGGTAAGGAAGTAGTGTATGAGTCCGACGATGAGGCAGAGACTGATGACAGTCTGTTTAAGAAAGGGGGCTCATTGTAAAGCATAGGCGGCGTTTGGGCATAGCTTTGTGGTTTGGTACGGTAATGAATGCATAAGATAGGAGTACTCTGTAATGAGGAGGCAATTAAACGGTAACTTGACCGCTGTATGAATAGAATGCATTATGCGCTCGAATTAATAGTCGTTAAGGTATGCAAGTATCTTTGGCCTCTCTGGAATTACTGGGCTTAGTTCTGTGAGAAGCACATACTGAAGAGAAATAAGGAGGGTAAAGGAGTCCCATGCAAAAGATCAGACAAAATTCTGACAGAAGAAGTCGATGAAACTCACCTCGATCTCATAATCTAGTGACTATCTGGAGCATCCCAGATGTCGTCTACTCTCTTGCCAAGATAGACTGCCAGGGGACGTTATAAGGTCCTGCGGGGAAGCTTGTCACTCATCAAATAAAGTGGGCTTGTCAAAGAAATATTTTTCAACAAGGGCAAGAGATACGATATTCAACGTTCGCAGGTTACCTAGTAGGAATTATTGGGGTGACCATGCACCCATCTACTGAGGTACTTATAGAGTCTTGTAGAATGCTTCCAGTAATGCTACCCTAAAGTTGAGATTGGAAAAGGAAAAGCACTAGTATAACACCGGAGGATTCTTTTCGCTAGCGTTCGCACTGGTGCCTGTTTTGATATTCAATAGTCTAATTTGTTGTTATTTTTGTCTAGGTACGTGTGTTTATCGCCACTTATGAGAAGATCAGGCAAGACTTGAATGGTCACACGTGCATAATTCCAGGCTGATTGGCTGGGTAGACCAAGCTACATTGGTGTTGATGCTTGCAATCTCCTTGTTTCCCTATACGATAAAGACGTAACTGCAGAGTCACTACTAACTTGTCCTGCATAATCCTTGTCCGAAAATGCCAGTTGAGTGGTGTTGAGTGGTGTTTTGATTGTTGACTCACAAACGGAAGAGCCGTTGTCTCGTCCTAACGTCTGAAGGTCTCCAGTTTTAGTGTCACCCGGAGTACTGTAGATGCAAGTATAGGAGGCTGAGCTGCCACACCTGATGTACTGGATCGCATAGCAGCCTCAAGGCAACCACCCCTCCAACAAAACATTCACACTCAGGCATCAGCTCTTGGTTATGGAGGGGTAAAAATGGAAGTATTTCATTGGCATATACAGGCATGTGCAGGTACTTTCATAGGGCTGTATCCGTATTGAAACTTGCTACCTACCTGCCACTTTCCACCGTCAGCCCGATGCTTTCCTCTCTCACAACTCCTCATCTTACATTCATCTATTTCCTTTCTTCTTTCAACCAACAAACCAGAGCATCGACGTTTGCTTGAACAACTGCACATCTATTTCTCTGCGCATATTGTTTCTGTCTTACCCAAGTAGCCAACCTTAGCTGGCCTACATAATCTGCGCGATCCACCCTGCCGACACAGCTTCTGGGTTGGCTGCCTGCGATCCTTGACGCCAAACCAGATCTCTGCCTTTTATTTAATTCTCTATAATCGAGTCTTTCTACTGCCTCTGCTCTCTTATATCAACTGATCCAGAGATTAACAGTGCTGGCCTTTCTCGAACTGTTGGCGTGAGCCACGTGTGTTTCACAACAATGGATGTCCCGGATGACTGGCAGATCGAACAAGCACACGTTGCCTGGGATGATCTGGCTAATGAAAGCAACCATCTACCTCAACATAGCACTCAAACCGCTCAGCAAAGCGAGCCACAACCGCAGTCTCAGCCTCAATATACTCATCATCTTCTCGGTATAGATGCTCACACGGCCCTCGAAGAACCATCACCCGCACCAGCCCCTCTATCAAGCTGGACGGGTCCTTACTTCAACAAAGCAAAAAATTTCTATGGTGACCATGTGCCGAACCTCCTACCAGAAAAGGATGTCGAACAGACTCGGCTGTTTGAACTCTATCGACTGCACATGGTGTCCTTCGAACTCAATCAGGGGGACACTCTCGTGTTCATCGACTATCCTGTCCATCATAAAGGCGTTCTCGACTATACCGACTGCAATGGCATAGTCTATAAGTCACAGAAGTTTCAAGTTCATTCGAGCAAGCTGCTCGAGACTGGTTCTCCCAAATTCGCTGAACTTCTTGGCCCTACATACCAATTCAAAATCCAACGCCGTCGTAAGATGGTCAACAAACTACCCGACGGTATCAAGTATTTGCTTGATCTCACTCCACCCTCGGAAGGAGATGAGTTAGTGTTCCAGATGACTGAGCTGTCTTTAACTCCTGGGATCATTAAATGGTGGAGCTCATATATTCTTAATGGCGTTGATCCATTCTTAGTTTGTGGTAAGTAATTGTACCCAGCTTGTAGCGCATCGTCTGACACGCAAAAAAGGCCATGATGATATTTGTAAGTGCAACAGACAGCCGAAAGGCGCAGAAATCAACAAAGATGCCGATGCAAATGCCGAGCACGTCAGCGCAACACCCACTGAGGGGAACGCAACTACCGGCTACAGGCTTAAACCACTGAAGCTTGATCCAGAGCGTGCTCTGCAGCTGAAAGCCAAGAATGAAGATGCGTACGAGACACCTCTATATCGGCACATTCCTGATTATTGCCCAATTCGCCACCGAAATGGCATCGTGAGGCTGCTCATGTTGATCGAAGGCAAAGGATGTATCCTGGATTCGGCTCCGAGATTATTCACCATCTTGAAGTTGAGTTGCCTCTTCGAATGCAGCTCCATGCTTACCGATCGTGTTACCCAATGGATAATGCACGGCCAGAACACTGCTTTTATCGAGGTCTTGCCCGAGGAAGCCTTGCAAATTGGGTCTCTGCTCAAGATTCCTCCTGTAATGGACTCTGCTTTCAGGATCCTCGTCAACGAGCTCGCCCTCAAACTGGCTGACACCAACCCAGCGAACAATAATGCCCACAGCCAGACGACGATATTTGGGAGACGACTGGGCCAACTTCCCGATGAACTCAGCAACATTGTGCAGCATGGGGCACAAGCACTCGTCGATAGAGTATCAGAAATCAACACGACCTACAGGAACCCAAATTTGTTCGCTTCATGGGACATCGATGAGTGGGCCAAGCTGCAAGTAACCGAGCAGCTCCTCGAACAGGAAAACACACCTCTTAGTCAAATTGCTTTGGAAAAGCTTCGTCTTCTCATGAGTGCCCTGACTCACGAATTTACGCACGCATGGGAAGAGGCGATAGACTCAGCACCAGTGGATAGTCATTCAACATACAACGGAATAGACCGAGACCGCCTGACATACGTGGAACCCAAGGATTTTGACAATATGACTTTCATAATGACGTTGTTTAATCCGATTCAGATGCTACTCTGTGCTGTGCCCTACAATGATCTCGGTGTTGAACTGGATAATCAAAGATGGAATCACAGCAGGTGCAAACTGGATGGATACAAACATAAATCATATAGCGGTCTTGTGCAAGAGGCAACAACTGCCCTCGACAACTTTCTTGCATGCACGCCGGGGCTATTCAACAATCTGTTATGGAGCCGTATTCTTGCACTCGGAGACCGCGAATTCCCAGAAATGGGTACGCGTCCCTCACGCAGGCCTATCGTATCACTAAATACCCTTGAAGCTGCCGTGAAAGATCGACTGAGGCCGCTAACTCTTTCGTGGAGACGAGAAAATTTCTGGCTTTCTCTCAACCTGACCCGCCATTTACTCCTCACTCTCACCGAAAACGAACTCAAATACCTTCCTCTGTGGTGTGGAGGTAATGATGACGGAAGCGGAGGTGTATTTGGGGATGCAATTCCCTCAGCAGACTTGCTGGTGGCACCTAATGGCCCTGGACCTGGTTTCCATACAGGTTACACGATTTCAACCCCTTCGAGTGTCTGTGGTTCCATTATCGAGGACATGGATGCGCTACGAGTCTGGGGCAGTGCGTCTGCTGCTTCAATGACCCAAGACAGACTCATCGCCTTGGAGTCTTCTTTTACCCTTGGTGAGTCTGATGTTGAGTTCACGAACGCCAGATACGCCATGCCAGCGGACCATCAGACAATGGGTGAAGCGGTCAACATGACAGTCGAGACAACCGACTCCGAGTCAGCATCCGTAATCGAAGCCTTGAGCTCAAAAAGAGATGACAGTGATGATGATGCCTGCATGTGGGACTCTGATGATAGTGATGATACGATTGCCTAATGCTGTTTTTTTTTGGAACACGACAAAGGGGTAACGGCACCAGGATCCAAAAAAAAAAAAAAAAAAGAAGAGTATACTCTCTCCTATAAATGGGAATGCATATCTCTCAGATACTTGATCATATAGAATGGGAAGCATAGCTACTATCACTGGCTTTTGGTCTTGAGTGAAATAGTCAACAGCTCTTGTGAGTGCTCATATATCGTGTCGCTCCATGTGCTAGTATTTTCTATATCCTGCTATGCATGTACCTAAACGCCGAACATCTATACGATATTTCCAACACAGATCAACCTCTATTGAGAGTATTTCCTGCTCCCTTGGGATTATGATCAACGAACTCATCCCACTCGCGCTGCTTGTACGTCTCACGATCTATAGCTTCCATGTCGTCCTCATCCACCACCTTCTTCGGTTCCACACCGCCCTGGAGAATATTTCCTTGTCTCCTCTCTTCCTCGAGATACTCATCGATGGACATGGTCGGCAAGTTGTGCCCTGAGCGAAACACATCTCTTGACATTTGATCCCGTGAACCAAGCAGCGTAAATGGCTGCAAAGGTTTGCCTTGTTTAGACAGTAGCGGACCAGCTTGGAGAGAGTGTAGACGGCGTAGAGGCTGATCAAGTCGGGAAGAGTGATCTTCGGGAGATGGCGCATTTGTAGCTGAGGGCGCAAGCGGTCGAGGTGCCTGCGCAAGAATCTCCACCTCGCGGTTTAATGAGTCCAACGCCTGAAGCGCAGAATGCACCGCGAAAGTGATTTGTGTCAGGTAAAGCTCCCGCACGAGCTCCTCATCGCCATCATCCAGGTATCGTGGATTCCGTCTCAACGTTTCCAACTTCTCTTTTAGCGCCTTTTCAGCGCGATAGTTCGCAATCTTGCCATCTCGTCGCGCTGCGGCATCGTTACTAGCAACAACAGCAAATCTCTCAGGATCATCGCGATATCGTTCGAGTACGCGATCGTAAGGATTTTGCACTAGTCCATAGCTGTCGATGGTGGCGAGGAAGCGCTCGTAGGCGGCGCGAGACTTGGAGAGGACCCCTAGGCGTTGGTCAGGGCTTTGGTTGGGGGTCTTTTGTACGAGCTCCGCAACGTGGGCGTCGAGAAGCAAATAAGGGAGATTTGATGTAGAAACGTCCTCGAGCCCTTCGTTGGAGGAGAAAAGGGCAAGAGCTGAGATTTGGTCGCGAGCAGAAGAGTAGAGGGATAGTGCAGCCTCGAGATCGGAGCGGTAGGCGGGCGAAGTTGCCTCGAAGGCGTTGTCTAAAGCGCGGCGCTTTTCTTCGGCGGCTTCGTAGAGAGAGCGCAGAGATTGGGGTTCTTCTGAAGACATGACAAGTATGATTTGCTGTGATGTGAAGTTTGTTGAAGTAAGTAACGAGGGGCGAATGGAGGGGATGATAAATCTAGATGAGACCCTTCGACGAGAACCCCGCGCTAACCTAAAGCTCTTATCGATAAGCACGCTTTAGGCGACACCTACTGTAGCTTCAACTTCATTGAAATGGGACAGGGATCAACAGTCAAGTGACATGGACAAGCCAACATGAAGAAAGTGAAATGCTATTCATATGCGGATATCAAATAAAAACCATGCCCAGGCCCCAGATAGCAAATGCCTCACATCCGTTGACGCCCAGAACCCAAACCGAATTGTTAACTCAGATTCCAAACCCCCCTTCCCCCATCCATATGTCCTTCGCTTGAAGTGGTTACCACACAACGTTTCTTACTCAGCAAACAAGAAACTACAGCAAAGAACCTGGCTGTGGTGGTTCTAGAACAACCAGTACTCCGTTTCTTTCATGGGGCTCAATCACAGGTCGAATAGTCTAATCCTCGTCATCGTCGACCTCGAAAGGGTCGTCACTCTCATCATCTTGCTGCATGACTGATGAGTCGTCGTCAACAACGATTGGTCGTCTCGAGGCAGCGGCACGTCCTGGTCTCGCTCTTGACGAAGCCTTAGGAGGGGGCGAATCTGGGTCCGCCATATCCTCATCTGAATCGTCGTCGAGGACAGATTTCTTGCCAGCCTTCTTAGCAGCGTAAGCCTTTGCTGCTGGCGATAGAGTGGTCTGTTTAGTTGCTGGACGCGAAGCAACCTTTGATGCAGCTGTCTTGGTTGCCTTTGGGGCAGCCTTTGGCTTCGCTGGCTCTTTGCTCTTCGCAGCAGTGGGACGACCACGACCCTTCTTGACAGTAGCAAGACCGGCCGGTGTTGGATCTTCCGAATCCGTGCTGGTAGGCTTAGACTTGGTCGCAGCTGACTTGGATGGAGCAACAAAAGGCTCATCGTCAGAAAGGAAGCTGTCTATATGATCATCCTTGGTGGCCGTCTTGTGTGGCGACGACTTGGCGAGAAGCTCATAGTTGGTATCGTCAGGACTGTCGTCATCGAAGTCGAAAGCTTTGGCTGATTTGGGCCTCGACTTAGACAGTCCGCTCACGCTGGCGTTGCCCTGGCTAGAGTCTGGCCGGCTCATGGCATGTAGACTAAACCTGCCCCTTTCGCGGTCACCAGCTGGCTTATCGATGCCCTTGACCAAGGCGCCAACATCGCCAAGCATCTGATCATCGTCACTCTCGGAGTCATCATCGATAATTGTCTTGACCTTGGACGCCGCCGCTCGTCTGACCCGTGGATTCTCCGGCACCTCAGTTGGAGGTGACTGGGAGTTCTTGATCGCAGGTGCGGATGATTTGCTGCGGCTGAGAGCGGCATAGTCATCGTCAGAAAGATCCGACAGCTCCATAACATCAGCACTGGGTTCCTTCTTGACCTTTGGCTTGGAGCTGAACATCTCAGCAAACCGCTGAGCACTCTTGGTCTCTACCTTGGGCGCTGGTTTAGCGGTCGCCTTCAACGCTGCAGCCTTTGGCCTTCCGCGGCCCTTCTTGTCAGGCTCATACTCGTCGTCATCCTTGACTTTGCGGCCACGAGCGGTGCCAGCACCTATCTTTTTAGAAACGCGGCGGCCCAAGCGACGGATGCTCGTCTTGATCTCAGCATCAACTGCAAGCTGAGTCTCCCATTCGGCCATGAAGTCATCAAGGTCGCGACACCAGAGATCCTTCTCACTGAGGGCAAGGAGTTCATCGTGCTCCGCCTTCTTCTTCTCGATAGCTTGCTTGAGTTTCTCAAGACGCTCAGCTGTCAGGGACCAGATGGGCATCTGCAACACGTTAGTTCACTAACAATATCCAATGACGACAAGTACTCACCGAGAGGAGGTAGTCGTAGTCACGAGCACCACCCTCCAAATCACCCTCCACGTCCTGGTTCTCATCGGCATCATCGTCTTCTTCATCTGCGGTCTTCTTCTTCTCGCCACCAGGCGGGAAAGCCTCGTAATCACGATCTCGAAGTTCTTGCACCAGCACGGTCTTCTTCTTCTTGCCAACCACAAGCTGCCCATCGATGATTTCCTTGATGAATCGGGCTTGATTCTTGAGCTTGCGATAGTCCGCATGGAATACGGCTAACCAATGTTTCTGCGGAGAGTTAGCTGGGCCATCTAAAAGTTGGATCAGAACTTACTTTTCGGTCAGTATACATGTCAAGACGGTATAGATAGAATTCCTCAAGGATATCCTCCACCTTCTCGTACTTGCGAATCATGCCTCGGGTGTCGAAAGCAACCAAATTGGAGGTGGCGACTTGCTTGGTCAACTTGAAGCGCTCGAGGACGCCTTCTTCAAGGACCTTGCCCATATGCTTATCATCCACAGCGATCTCAAAGTGAACAGTGCTGTGATCGTTGAATTCCTTGTAATCCTTGATCCAAGCTGGGCCATCGACACCGGCGATAATCTTCTCCAGTTTGCCCTTGAAGTCATCGGTCCACATACGAATAGGTAACTCGGTGATGACAACTTCGTTATCCTTCTGTTCGTTGTGATAGGCAATACCATTGAACTTGTACCGGTCAGGACCAGCAACCTCGGGTGTACCCTTCCAACCACGGAACCAGGGCATCATGGTTTCGAAAGGCTTTTCCTCAAGGTCATTATCGTCCAAGCGACCCATTCGACGCTTCAGATTTTTGACAATATCCATCGGGTGATAGTTGGGGATGGAAGTGCTCCAACCTGTACCAATGCCATCGGCACCGTTGACCAGAACCATAGGGAGGATTGGAGCGTACACCATTGGCTCGATTTTCTTGCCGTCTTCATAATGATGCATCAAGTTTGGCTCATCCATGGGGTGGAAGATCTTGCGGGCGAATGGAGACAGACGAGTGAAGGTGTAACGAGGACTGGCAGCATCAGATCCACCGGCAAGTCGAGAACCGAAGTTTCCACTGGGTTCCAGACAGTTGATGTTGTTTGAACCGACGAAGTTCTGGGCCAAGCCAATGATAGTCTGTTGGAGAGACTGTTCACCGTGGTGGTAGGCAGTCTGCTCAGAGACATAACCAGCCAATTCAACGACCTTCTTGTCTTTGACGAGGTTTCTCTTGAAGCAGGCATATATGACCTTACGCTGACCCGGCTTGAAGCCATCCAGCACGGAGGGGATGGATCGCATGTTATCAGCCATACTGAAGAGAATAAGTTCTCTGTTGATAAAGTCGGAATATGTGATTGACTTGGTTGAGTGATCGAGGTATGTGCCCGGCACGAAATTACCAAGCCACTCCTTTCTGGCATCTGCTTTCTTCTTGGAGAAAGCCAGCTCCAGTAGGTCAGCTTCCTCAGGCTTCATGGTGTCGAATTCCTTCAAGTGATCATCGAGGTTGGTGAAATAGACTTGTGCGTCTTCGTTGGAGCTTGTTCCCAGACCCTTGAAGTATTTGGAGTGCCATCGAGTGAGTTCGTTTTTGTGATCTTCCTTCCACTCCTCATATTCAGGCTGTGTGAAGAATGACTTTAATCGCTGGGGCTTCTTAGGGTTGGGACCCTGCCAAACCTTGACGATAGGTGTGATGAACTCTCGGAAGAAGTCAGGGATTTTGAGAAGCGATGGAAATTGAACCTGGAGAAAATTGATGAGAAGTCCCTTGATATGACTACCATCGTGATCCTGATCAGCCATGATCATCAGATGACCATATCTAAGATTCTTCGTGTCCGTGTACGTTTGCTTGTGCTTGAGACCCAGGAACTGTTTAATGTTCTGGATTTCGACGTTCTTCATAATTTGGTCAACTGAAGCGTCTCGCACATTAAGAAGCTTTCCACGAAGCGGGAAAACACCAATGCGGTCAGGGTCAAGAATGGCACGACCAGAAACTGCCAAACCTTTGGCAGAGTCACCTTCTGTCAAGATCAGAGTGCATTCGTGACCTCTTCTGGTGCCAGCAAAGTTGGCTTCGACGAGCTTTGCGTTGTTGACTCGGCTTCGTTTGTTTCCATCACCCTTGGCCAACATTTTGTCGGCCTTCTTCTCAGCAAAATCCAAAATATTTTGAAGGGCATCGGATTTTGCAATCTTCTTGAGAAAGTCTTCACCCAGTTTGCATTTGCTACCAAACTGGCTTGGTTTGGTGGTCATCTGCTCCTTTGTTTGCGAAGTAAAAGCTGGATTGTTGATGTAACAGTTGACAAAGATGAAGATATGATTCTTCAGATGATTTTGCTTCAGAGCATGACCCTTGCGCTTCTTGTTCAAAGCCTTGAGAAGAGCTTCAGTGACCTGGTCGGCGATGTAGTTGACATGAGTGCCTCCGCTGGTTGTGGCGATCGAGTTGACGAAGGAAACTTGTTGAAAAGTACCATCAGAAACAGCGAAACCAACCTCCCATCGAGGATGCGACTTGTCTTTATCCATCTCAACAGTACAGGTCGGAGCGCCTCCCTCTTCTGTGCTTCTCTCCTTGGCGATGGACTTGGCATAGAGATCACAGTAGGCTTTGAAGTCCTTGATCTTAATTTGCTCGCCGTTGAGATAAACTTTGATTCCTCGGATCGTGCCCACCATGTCGTAAACTCTACGGTGAAGGAGAGACTCGAGATCATCATCGATGCCATCTTCCATACCAAAGCGCTTGAAGTCGGGCTTAAAAGTTACTCGGGTGAAGTCTGAGGTCTTGCTGCTGGTGATTTTGGCCTTCTCCATCGTCTGCATGTTGTTTCTCCAGGTCTGTTTGTACCTCTTGCCGTGCTCACTGTCTTGGCATTCAAGGTTGAATTCAGTGCTGAAGACGTTACACAGCTTGGCACCGTAACCGTTGCGACCACCAACGGTTTTCTTCTCGTCGTCGTCGAAGTTGGAACCCGCCAACAGATGTCCGAAGATAAGCTCAGGAATGTAGATCTTCTCCTTTTCGTGAATAACAATAGGAATGCCCTTTCCGTTGTTTTCGACGCTGATCACACCGTTCTCACGATCGATATTGATCTTCATGTAAGTCATGGAGCCATCGCGCTGCTTATTGTCGGCAGCGTTGACCAAGATTTCATCAAAAATCTTGTAGAGACCAGGAACAAAGCTGACGTTCTTATACTCCATCAACTGGGTCTCTTTGCTCAGAACCCACATCTGTTGTTCCGTCCTCTCAACAGAGCCGATGTATGTATCAGGTCGCTTGAGGATGTGCTCAAGTTGTGACAGCTTCGTGTACATTTCGGTGGCCGTCTTCTTCTTGCCAGGTTTGGCGGGGCTGTCAATCACCATGCTATCATTCTCAAGCTCCTCCAAGGGCGCACCAGGAGACTTGCTGATTGCAGGCTCCTTTTTTTGCTTCTTAGCCTTGGGAGGCGTGTTTGAGAAACCCGAGGCAACGCTTATATCATCGTCGTCGCTCTCCGGTGTTGGGCGCTTTTTGGGTGCGCTCTTCGTTTTGAGGGTTGTTTGCACCATCTTTTTGACGGGTGGCCGCGCAGCAGCCTTCTTTGGTGCGGCTTTGGGTTTCGCCTTCTGTTAAAGCATATGTCAGGTTATGTTTGTGCAAAAAGCGCAGATACGAAAGTGTTCGGCGGGTAAGGTGTTTGATGTAAACAAAGTCTGAAGAAGGAATTGAAAGAATGCGATGCAAATAGAGGAAGAGAAATAGGCACACAATGTGCAAACCGATTTGTTGTGCCAACAAAAGAGGGGAGAAATAAAGGATTACTTACGGTTTCAGGGACATAGCCATCTGACTCCTCCCCAAGACTGAACATGGACGCATCGGAGTCCATCTTGTTGTTGTTGGCAGTGATGGCAAAGAATCTGGCTTGTGGCGCCAGGACAGGATTGAAGGACAATGAGTTTGAATGCAAGGGTCTCAATGAGGGACAAAACAAAGACAATGAGGTCAAGAATGGAGGACGACCAGGTCGAGCGAGTGGTGATGCCCGCGTACAGAGTCGCGATAACAAAAATGAAGAAACAAAAGGTGCCAGACTTCCCATCAACAATTAAAACAGTCCTACCTTATTATGTTGTTGTGACAATCAAGGGTCCCTATTGTAAACAAATCTTACAGGGACGCGACGTTGGCGACCCACTTCCGCCCGTCGTGGGGCCGCGCATATATGCCTCAGGCCAAATCACCCCTTCCAAACGCCAGACCCCGTGACCTAGCACATGATGTTGTGAACGGGTGTGAGTGGAAGAGACGTCGAGTAGACCAAGGTACTAAAGGAAATGGCTTTGAATTGCCGATCGTTTACACATTTCTTGACACTGGACTTCTTTGCAAAGAAAGTCGGCCTGAAAAATCTTTCAAGTTTCAGCAGGAGACATGAATTCGTTTCTGTCAAACCCGATACTCCTCGCCTCACCGGTTCGCTCAAAGACGGGATGAACTCAAGGCTCCCTCCCCTTATGCAAACTTACTCTCAGCTCAAGACATCTTCAGGCCAAACAGGATCATATTTTGATTGATATGGAATGAAAACATCTCCAGAACAAATAAAAGGATAGCAAACCATTACTCACCTCGTTTGATTAATGCTTTGGCTCGTGCCACACGTGCCACAAATCTCCCAGAACAGGAGCTTTCCTCATAGAAATTGCGGCAACTTGGAAAGCACCCGAGGCCGGCCCTCTTCTAGTGGTATCGCGGTCGCTTATTCTCTGAAAAGAGCCTGTCAAGCTCGAAGTCAGACATGCACTGGTCTCAGCCTGGGCTAAGCGGGCCGAGTCAAAGTGTGCGACTTAGAATGAGGGCAAGTGTTTGCCAAATGCCTGTGTGTCTCCATGGGATGAGCCTATGAGACTTATTTATTCTCCTGGTTTCACCATATTCGAGAATAACTTGACTGAGGCGGACCGTATCACCACCAGAGGACTCAACGAGGCATCGACTGTCGCCTCATCGCCAGGCCAGCTTACAGCTTGTTGCGCCTGCTATAGCTTTCGATGGGCACCTCTATTGATCATGGTGTAGCATCGCTGAAAATTTGAAAGTAGGTATTCTCGCCACATTCGGATATGGTCTTGACACCAGTCTCAAAGCCGGCATTCTGGCTTCTACCCATGTGGTATGGCCAGTGCTGCATTTCATTCCTTCGTACCTTGTGAGGCTGGATTCGATCAAACATCTAAAGTCCTCAAATCTAATCACAAAAGCACTGCCTCTCTACACAACACAGCTATTTTACGCGGGCAACGAGACTCATGCCACACCAACGGAGGAGGAAGAACGGTGACACCGCCCGAAATTCGATGCAGGGAGCCGTTTTATGTCCTTGGCTGCGCCTAGTGCAAAAGAAACGCTAACTCGCCATGGACTGCCGCTGTCATACCGCTCCGAAATCGTACAATCATCTGAAACCAAGCTCTGAGAACCAAGAAGGAATCCATCTACTCTGATACCGATTTGGACAATCAGTCGTTTCCAAATTCGTCAGAGCTCGGTCCGATAAGCTTGGTGAGGTGCCAAATATGCTGCTCATCTTTCAAAATTAGGCACGGATGTCATTTTGTCCGAATCAGGAAGACTGAGATACCCAGACAGTGCCTCAAATGCCCAAATGCTACAGACTAAGACGGTGTTCACTCAAGAAACGCTATAACCCGTTGTTGGGCCCTGCCTCTACCCTTTCTGCACCTCCTGATTGACTGATTACTCCCTATTCAGTGACAGGACCATCACTGGCCATTTCGATTAAGTGGACAGAAGACACGACCCCGGAAGAGCGTCGCTGCCCGAGCCGTCGGCTGGTCGCGTCAGATGCCATGAATTTCGCGAGACAGCGATAATTGCCAAAAGGCCATCGACTTCGACCGGAGTCGCATGCCTACTCATGGCAAGAGAGTAGAATAAACCATGCAACAACGTTATGGTGGCTTAGGTCATTGGCATCGTATTTCAGAGATTGGGGTGCAGTCATATTACGCTAGTTGACGATATGGAGGGCACAACGCCCAACAGGTCCTCCAAGCTCTCTCACACTGGCGCAATCGTAACATGAATCAAATGGTAAATGAATGGCAAAGCGTTGATGGCTACTCCATGGGCAGGAGGGGCGAGCGTATTTGGCATAGGCTTGTGTCCCCCTTCGGGGAATTTTCTTGTGCCTGTACGCCTAAGAGCTCGTGAGAGTAACAAAGGTCAGAGACATGACAGGTTTGTTTCTGGCTTCACCGCGATAGATCATATGAGGGGGGAATATACCAAACTGACTTCTGGAAGCACCATCGAACTCTCATCAGAAACTTACCACTGATGTAGTATGCAACGGCTATGCACAGGTCTTTGGTCAGAGTAGAGGGACCCATGAAAGGTATCCCTGACAAACTATTACCACCTCATAAATTTATTGATCGCAGAAACCGGAGACAGGTCTGATAGGTCTGTTGGCCATGTTGATGTGCAAGCCGTCTCAGTAGGGAAGCGTGGCCCTTCTAGCTGTCAGTTGTCATACTGACACGTGGGGGCGACTCGAGCAATTCTGAGGGAGTGCTGAGATGAACAACAGAACCTCAGTGGCAGCAGGGCCGCTGTCTCCTGTTGTACAAATATCAGGAAACAGACTGGGGTAGAAGGTCCTGGACGATGTGGTATGCAAGCATCCGCCTGTACTTCATTCTGACTCTGAGCCCGTGGGGCGGCCTTTCGAAGGCGAAGCAACCAATTCGTCATTCTTGGCTCTCCTTCGCGGTTCACAGTTCAGTCTCGATCTCCAGCCTCCAGACTTTACCAGGTGGTTAGCCATTCAATCACTGAGAGACGAACTGCAATATTAATTAGACGAAGCCAAGATTGTGTGGTGCCCTTTGAGTTCAGAGCAAAAGAGAGGATGTATCCGGGAGTGTAACGGACGGCACGGAGTGAAGGCTGACCTATCCACACCCAACAGCTCCAATATGCACCCCTGTTGCAGTTCTTTCTGCCTTATGGTCGTCCTAATGCGGAGGTGAATTTCAGAGGCTATAGAGGAGTTGTTTGATAAAGCGGGACTCTGGACTCAAACATATCTCCTAGGTGGATGAACAAAACCATAGTAGTAGGACAACGCAATAATACGTTCCTATTCATCAAAGTATCTGGAAACCTCATCCTTGAATTTCTCCCTCGGCTTCAAACTGAGCCCAATTTCTTTTACTATATCATTAATAGCCTGCCCCGACATCGTTCCGTCATCTATCACTTGGTGGCTGTTCCTAGTATCTGCTAGCACCAGGCGGTGGGAGCTCGTCAACGGAGCTCTAGCCCCTTGGAAGCCGGCATTGAAACTGAAAGAACAAAGAAAACATAACGAAGAGTTTCGGCCTGACCTATACAAGGCGTGACCGACTTTTTGGAGTTACAGGTTTCCGAGCGACTTTGCTGGCCGAGCCAGCTCAGGCTAGGGTTCCTCACCACCGCCTATTTCGGTACACGCAGGCATATTTGCCCTTCCCCGACTTGTTTGTCAAGTTGAGTAGTGACTTGAAAGGCGAACAGTTTCCTCCAGCTGCAGTGTTGCGGCTGTATGTCCTTCCCTGCAATCCAGAAGTAGTTATATCACGGCCGCTGCCCGCTGTACTATCCAAACCACTTGGTTTAGCCATCTCTTTACGGCCAAATATCTGGCCTCCTGCATCTCTCGAACATCTTTACGCCTCTCAAACTTCTATTTCTGGCAAACTTTACTGGTTTTCATCATGTTGTCCCTTAAAGGCCTCCTGAACCCAGCACCAGCTGGAGACAATGATTCCCCCTTTCCTCGACCAAGTCTTGCGCTCGAGTTTCCACCAATTCCGAACTTCGAAGAAGCATCAAATCAATCTGGAAACCGTTTTATGATGGTTTCTGATAGATCTGGACCGAAAGACGCCAACAATATGCCCAAGTCGAAGCTGCGCGGTCCAGTCAAGTTTCACCCTTTCGAGCGTCTCGACGAGATTGCTTTGCAAGAGATACACCGATTCCGAGTCAAGCCATTTGGAAATATCCAGGATTCAAGCCTTCACATCCCATACAACAGTGGCAAAAAGGACTTTTACGAAAAGACAGGACGAGAGAGCTTCGAGGGTAAGTAACCAAGCCTAACGTCGATCACCGGTTATTGACGCAAGCCTAACAGTTTTCAAATACGAGTTCACCTTGGCTGAACAGAACACTAAGTACGCTGTGATGTGGGACTATAATGTCGGGCTCGTTCGCATGACCCCTTTCTTCAAATGTCGCGGCTACGGAAAGGCAAGTAAAAGAACAAGCCTCGATATACATATACTAACTGCCAATGAGGAATAGACAATTCCGGCAAAGATGTTAGGCCTCAACCCAGGGCTCAAAGAAATCACACATAGCATTACTGGAGGTTCTATAGCTGCTCAAGGTATGTTCCATCTCTCAGCGCTTTCTGGTCGTTTGCTCATCAGTCTACGCAGGTTATTGGATGCCATACACATGTGCCAGAGCTGTCTGCGCAACCTTCTGTCACTCTATCGCCGGGGCCTTGATTCCAATCTTTGGTCCAGACTTTCCGTCTCTTTGCATTCATCCCAGCGCGCATGACTTCGGCCGCATGGTCATCAGCCAGCAAATAATCATCGAAGCAACCCATGAAGCCGAAATGACTCGGCGTATGCGTATGAGTACGATCCCACCTAGCTTCCACGGCGCTACGAGCTATCCGAGAGACGATCGAAGCATTCCACCGGGCATTTATGTCCAAGACGAGCGCCGCCATCGATTCCGACCCCGTCTGTTCTGTGATCCATCGTGGGCCATGGACAGCGACGTCGAATGCCATTACATGTCAGCTCCCAACTCAGCCTCGAGTAGCGGCTCGGGACTTCCTGGCTATATGGTGACTTCTCGTCCGGGATCTAGCTGGACCGTTGCAAACCAGTCTAGCCCTGAGCCTAATCCCTTGCTCAGTGCTGTTCCTCGCATCCCACCTTTGCAGAATGAAGGAGCGCTCTTGTCTGCGCCATGGGGGCCAAAGAGACGACTGGAATACGAAGACTGGGACAGCTTTTACGGAGAGAGTGCCAGTCCCGCCATGAGCCCGAGATCAATTCTCATGGTTTCGACCCCTGAGGCCAGTCCTATGAGGCAACGAGTGATCAAGACGCCACACAGCGTACCTGATGCGACCCAGAAGGACGCAGCTATGCTTCTCTTAAACCTCAGGATGCAGGACCAGGGGCCCTCTGCTCCCAACGCCGTCGAGTCGCCGCCACCCATCCAATTGCAGCCTGAGTTCGAGGAAGGACGTCGCAATAAGAGACTGCGAGCCACTTCGTTGTCCAAGTAACTGTGATAGAAAGGGGAAAGGCGCAATGGGTTTCTATCGACAAAGGAGTCTTTGGGGGTTATAGTATTAAGAGCGAATAGAATGGGAAAGTTCGGACACTTGGGTTCACTCAATCACTCAATCACTCAATCGCCAGTATCTGGTGGCATCTCGATCATATCATAACGGCATATAGCACATCATTTCAGGCCTAGGAAACAGCAATCGCAAGTCTTAGTTAGTACACGAACATCATTGTAAAACAAAGTAACTTTTTTATATTCTTTTTCTATATCCATCAGCTTGTCTCTCCCTTTTCAGCCGCTCTCTTTGCCTTGTGCTCCTTTGTCCATGCCTCTGCCTTATCCTTAGGAACGACAAAGATTCTCACCACCTCATCCACTACCTCAACCTTACCCGTTCCCAAAACCTTCAGCAGCGGCACACGCTTGCCCATCTTTAGGAGGCCACCCTGTGTGGTTTCCACAAACGCTTCTACACCTGCTGTCGTGTACACACCCTCCTTGTCCCACGGCAGAGGGAAGATATAGCTCAGATGATCCTCGAGCGAATGTGTTTCCTCAAACGCCTTGATGAAATCAGACTCCAGGTGTAGAGGGTACAGCAGTACTGTTGGGAACGCAAGCGTGCTGCGGGGATCATCAGGATCTGGGAGGAGCGCAATACCCGCGTCTTCCATCTCTGGTGGCTGAGAGGTTGTGCGTGTGGGTATGTTCCTCGCTCGCAGTGCGGCTTTGATGAGAAGTGCACGTCGCTTCTCCTTTGCTTCACGCTCTGCGTCCCTCTTTCGTCGCGCGTCGATCTCTTTAGCTCGCTTAATGATATCGTCCGCTACAGCACGCAACGAAGCATTGTTTTCGTCTAACGAAAGACCGCGCGCACAAACATCATCGGCCTCCTGGATACGGTCCACTGCAAGGAGTGCTCGTGCACTGCGGAAGTACGCCTTGATGTTTCGCGAGTTGAGGCGCAATGCCGCAGCGCAATCAAGCCAGCAGCTGCGGTAGTTCTTAACAGCAAGGTGGCATGCTGCCCGGTTGACGTAGAGCGCTTCAAGAGTCTCGCGCTGCTTCTGAATCTCCTCCTCAGTGTCGACTACGCCCTCCTGGTTTTTCGTCTGCTCGCCCCTGGCGCGCTTGCGCTCTTCGCCAGCGAGAATAGCAATGCCCTTTCCGTAAAACTCCTTTGCATCGGCGTAGCTCTTAAGTTTGAAGTATTCGTTTCCACGCTCCTTGAACTCCTGGCCGTTTTCGAGAGGTGTACCTTCATACGCGAGTGCCTGCAGTGCTGCAATGTCTTCATTTTCCTCACTGGCATCAAGGTCTGTCATGAAAAGGGGCGACTTGTTTAGGTCCTCCCATACTTCATCAACAGTCTTTCCGCTAGCGATGGCATGAGCTGGGGGCAGCTCAGGTTTTGTGGCCTCTGTGGCGCCGGTATTTGGCTGTGGTGAGGCCTGCTCCAGCTTCATGACCTCATCCATCTGGTCGGTAATTTCCTCGATTTTCATTTTTTCCTTTTAGAGCAGAAGAATCGGCCGCTGTTGTCTTCAAGTCAGGAATATTGTGGTGAGTCTTATACTTCAGATGTCATTGGTGGGTGGATTTGGAGTGACTCGGTTGCTAAAATTTGAGCTTCTCCAACTTTAGGGTGGGTGGCGAAAATTCTATTGGGCATCAGCTACCTTAACTATCACTACTCAGGATTCATATACAGGGAACCCGCTAAGATGGGAGTAGTCATGTTTGTAATTACTTCTATTCCTATTTACCTCGCGTTTATCTAACTTATATACCAAATCCCATCTTCAACCGTAAACTCAATTCAAGAACAAATAAATTCCGAAAGCTTTTTTCTTCAATAACCAAGCCAAACTCCAAAAGTAAAAAGTCATCCCAAACCAAATCAATCATTATACCTGGGGTATACATAACTTCGTAAAAGCGGCCGTGATAAACACTATCCCATCTACCAGTCGTTTTTATAGGCAAATTATCAAAACATGCTTGAACTCCAAACTCATGAGGGTATAAAACAGTATGACTTGCTGCAGGCAATCAAGTCTAAAAACGGGTTGCAGGACCCGCGAAGTCGCTTCGGTATGTTCGATCTGATCGGGTTTCAACCTGCGCCGCCGCGTGCTCCTCATGGGGAGTCATAAAACTCAGTCTCAGTCACTGTAACAGTCTGTTTGTTAGCTGCCTTGGAGATTTCCTCATAGGGCTCCTCATTGCGCCGGCGAGGAACAGAGAAGCACTGAACGGCTCCCAAAATAGCGACAATAGCGCTACCATACCAGGCCAAGGCAGAGCAATCTGATTTGGTACCGACCGTCCACAAGAATCCAGCGACGGGTGAAGCAATCATTCGGCAAGCAGCACCAGCACTTGCTGCCAAGCCGTTCACTTTTCCAAGAGCGCTTGGGGCTGGTGTAGCCTCCTTGATGAGGATCATAAGAAGAGGATATAGTATAATGGAGAGAATGTTGCGGATGATGAGACAGCCGTAGATAGCGGGATACAAAAGGCTCTCAGGGACAAGGAGGAGCATGGGCATCAGCACGTAAATGATAGGGTGGAGGACAGTAACGAGCAGAAAAAGGCGGTAGGTTCCAAGCATCTTGACAGTCCAGGGGAAGACGAAAACCTGGATAAACAGAGCGATGCCGCCGTCGATTGCCAAAATCACACCAACATCTCGTGGAGTCATGCCCAAGCCACCAGGCGAGTAGAAAGGAAAGATAGAGCCATGCTTGAACATCTCGACAGCATCAACATGGCTGTCTTCGAAGAAGATGGGCAGCAGGTGGTCGAAGGTCATGGAATGGTAAGTGAAGATTGACAAGGCGACAATGAAGCCAACAACACGGCAATTCCAGATCTTGATGGGAGCTGCAGCTGTCTTCTCATTTTCGATACAGAGAGTATCACAGTCCCCGATTGAGCCATCGATTGAATCCTCGACTGTCTCTATCGCACCATACGCCTGTGGCTCAATCTCGGTGGCCATTCGGTTGTTCATCATAAGGGGAGTCTCCTCGCTGACGTGGTATTCGCTGGTAGGAACGTGCTTGACCATGTCGGGATGGGTTTCCTCGAGGAGGAGGAAACCGAGCACAATGCTCACAAGCAACAATCCTGCGCAGATAACGTTGGGCAGCAAGTAAGGTTGGCGCTGGAAGAGGCTGCCGATCGGAAAAGATTCAGGCCAAGAGTCATGAGGGTTGGCAAACATGCCGCCGATAGAGGGGCCAACAATGGTTCCAATGCTCCAGACAAAAGGCATGATGGAGTATGCACGTGCTAAAATATTGGTCAGTCATGGAAATTCGAGCAATGGTTTGCAGACTTACGCTCATGCTCAGGTTTGGTGACCAGCTCGCCAACCATGGTTTGGATAACACCAATATTGCCGTTCAACAGACCACCTAGGAGACGGCCAAACAAGGCAACGCCGAAGCTTGGGGCCACTCCTACTATCAGCATGCTGATCATTGTACCTAGAGATCCAATAATCAAAACAGGTTTGCGGCCGATACGATCAGACAGGGCGCCCCAATACGTTCCCATAACAGCTTCAGCAAGCGAAAATGCGGATATAATGATGCCAGAGTAGAACGAAGCATCTTCTTCGCGGCCTATTTCGAAGCTTTTGACAAGGGCCCAGGCGTATGGGAAGATGGACGTTAAAGCGATAGGCTCAGCGAGTCGAACAATGGCTTATTTGGAGTTAGCACATATTGTTGAAGTGTAATATCTAATCTTACCCAGGAGGAAGAGCTGCATGGCCGGGAATGCATCTGGGTCATGAGGACCAGTGCGAAGCATACCCATGTTGGATAGATGTGATGGATCACGGCCTGGATGGAAAGAAAGACAAGTTGTGAGCTTGTCAATGAAAACAATCGCCGCCTTGATCCCAAATTGGGTGGGAAAATGAGCAAAGCGACGATTCCACGAAAGGGATATTTGGAAAAGGCAGAAGAAGAATGGTTATCGTAACCCTTTGGGATGGAAGCGGCTGTCTCGATGGAGAATTTGCAGAGCCAGTTAGTTAGTACGGGATTTCACAAGGAAATCAGCAATAGCAGAATCACAACAGTTAAGATGGAAGAACAAGAGCCCAGACTGGAGATGGGAAGTGATTGAAACTTGGATATAAAAAGTTAGTTAGACAGGAAGAAACGTTCAGTCACAAAGGAAAGGAAAGAGGGTGGGAGATGGGATATTTCTACCAAAAGTCAGTCAAGCAAAGTGCAAGCGCAAGTTGGAGGAGAAGAAGAAGAGCATGCCCGTGTAAGTGCGGCGACACCTTTTTGTGGGGACCGAAATCGCAATCAAAGGCCAACTTCAACCTTGGAACAAGCCCAGACGCTTCGCTTGGTCGCTCGCTCGCTCGCTCTCCCTGGCCGATAAGGTCCCGTCAACTTACTCGGCGGAGAAAAAAGAACCTGGCTTTTGCTTGCAGTGGAACAGTCGAAGCTTCGTTTGCAGCATGTGGGGCGGCCGCTAAGCTTGTCCTTGTTGCTGGGAGTTGCATACACCATCAGGAAATTTGAACCAACAGTTGCATACGACAAGGCCGAGAGAAGAAAAACTGGACAGTAGAACAACACCGGGCGCGGCCAGAGTGAGACAAAAAGTTTGCCTGATCTTCCTTCACCTGTTTGTCGTCCTGGTGTCATGTGTCAGAGATAAGAGACTCTGGATCATCTATCTACGAACAATTGGATGTTTCTGGTGCTTCCGTCCACTGCCGCGAGGAAATGGCATTGAAACGCTACACCTTCTTGCCTCTCTGATATCGGTTCACATGCATACACATACATATGCATGCATCTCTGGTCTGAGACTCAGCCAGATAACCACACCTTTCATGCTCTTCTCGTGCCACTGTTGACTGCAGGCATGAAGTGTCTCGTGATGCAGGAAGACGAGACTGCTCCACGGACTATCGCAGACAAATTTCCGGACTGTCGGCAGGTGGCCACTTGGACACAGAGAGAGAGTGAATGGAGCCATCGTTAGACGGGACCGATGGAGTCGTTGGCGTTGGCGTTGGTGTTGCTTCACTCAAGTCCGTGTCAAGTGTGTCTTGGTCTCTCAAGATGGAGGGGAACTCTCGGGAGCGTCCTGGATTCTGCATGCAGCTAACGGAAATATGTCACTTGATTGGGCGGCTTGACCGATGGTGGTCTGTGTCAAGGTTCCATCCCCCAACGTCGCATGCATGTCGATTGCCGGTGGGCCACCCCTAGGATGCCATTGAGGCCAGAGCTTCCTTCTAGCGTATGACTTTATCCGGTATCTGAGATTTGAGCGTATGTAATGATTGGCTGTGTCTTTTGTTTAGGCCCGCCACCCTGGAATTGAAAATTCTCTCTCTTCTGGCCGTTTCGTTGCATTGCATTCGTTTGTTCATTTCCATCGGAGCCGATGACCGGGCATTGAGCGACTACGCAAGAGTGTCTCTGGTGTTGAATCATTCTTTTCGTAACATCAACTCAATAGCCGCGTAACGACCCAAGCCATGTCTTGTCTTGAATCAGTTACACAATTCTGTACAGAGTAGAGCCGCTATCAAGATTCAGTTGTTTAAGTCAGTGAAAGCTCCAGCGATTAGAAAGAAATTCGATCAACATCTCAACACCACATCATATTCTGACAAAAGAAATGATGGTTGTTATCAATATACGCGCAAAAGGTTTGTTTGTATGCGGTGTTGGTGACTGTGTATCCACTTCATCCTCTCCTCGCTCTCACGGACTAGAGGAGATCCCAAGTAATCCAGATGGTTCCATGCAACTCAACCGCGGACAAGGTCCTTGCGACCACAACCCTGGGTGATACCGGCCAAGCTCCGTTACTGGTGGATTCAAGCTCTAGCATCTCTGGAAAGCGAGATACGAACTTGGAAAAGGATGCGGCTCAACAACGTCAGTGGCAGATCAGGTTTCAGATTCGAGAATACGACAAAAGCAATGATTCACCACCTCCCAACATCATTGACTACTGACTATCTTTTCAGTGGCGCGCTAAGCAACGTTCAAAAATAAACAACGGAGAAGGACACATGTCGACAAAAGCGACCCTGAGAAAAAAAACATCCCGAGAACCAGGTGCATCCATTGAGCGGATAAGGGGACCTTGAGGCTAAAGCACAGAGAGAGATTAGATGGCTGCAGGTCAATTGAAAGCGGAAAAGGTGATGTTGCTGCAACGTGCGACTTTTGCGAGCTGGGTTTGGCGCTTGCATTGCTTGGCTCATGGTGGTGGGAGTCTGTGCGCCTACGCCCGCTGCTGGTTCCATCTGAGACTCTGGTCTCTGTGAGATTCCTCGGAAACTTTACGGCCAGGACTGACACCCCTCCAACTTCACTGGCCTCCCTCGTCCCGTCCACAACACACCTTTATGGCGTTCCGACCTCCATCTCGATGGTCGAGTAAGGGTAGTTCATCACAATTGCCCCTTTGTCACACCTCGTCATTTTCCCCATCTGACCCTCAATTGTATGTCATTCGATGAAATGATACATAACTTGTGCTCTTTGGTCTTCCATGGCTTGACTGACGTTTCACATGCATCCACAAAGGTCATTTCCTTGGGCAACCTAAATTGAGTGTCTTTGCTTATCTCGCAGATCACCAGCGTCTGGCCTGTCGTTGTGCGACCCACCAGCTGTTGACCTGCATTGGATCCCAAGCACACTGCGCTGCTTGCGCTGCAATCATGGTTCCATGCCAATATGCACTTTGGTCAATCGCCGATAGTGCTCCGTGCCGAGCCACCAGCTTACCTACCTCTAGGCTCTTGTGGTAGTGCGAGCAACGAGACCCAGCCAGGTGCAGCAGTCAACGCCCGTCCACCGCCTTTTGCTGACCCTACCAACCCTCACTCACATGCAAAGCATGAACTGGACTACCAAAGGAAAAGAGCTCCGGACTCCGGAGATGCTGGTGACCAGATGATTTAGCATTCTCATTGCGGGGGAAGTATGAATTAGATCGCGTGGTCTATAGCTCTCTTGAACTTGGCCCCGTGCTCTCCAAGAGATCCCTCTGCGTCTCTTTGCGCTACGCAATGTAAAAGACCTGTCTGGGCCCACTGTCGTCTAGGGCTTCCTGCACTAATTACCCACCGCATCTCAGCGTATGCATCAAACGAAGCGGCTAAAAACTGCTTGCGCTAGTTCCCGCCTTGTCCTCTGCGCCGACTCCACCAGTCAAGGTGGGACTATTTCAACGACACACCATGAACACGGCTGCGACAACGGCAACACCTGAGTCGAGGATGAGAGAGAGAGAGAGAGCGGCTTTCAGGCTGATCTTTATGTGAGGCTGCTGATTGAAGGATTAAACTGGACTAGGATCTTCACATTAACGGTCCGATGTCTTCAACTGGTCACAGAATTGAGGCAGAGTATCAGTTGTTCCATCACCTCTGCATTTCTTCGGACCATCGGCTCGCTCACCGACACAAGCGCGACTCGTGTTGCCAGCCTGGCACTTTTGACTGTAACGACCACAGGACTCTTCCCAAGATATCCCGATGATCCGCAACTACCAGACCAGGTTAAGCTACCAAGCCAAAACATGAGGTCCAGGCCACGTTTAATTGCGGATAGGCGAGCAAATGCTGGCAACCCCCGCACAAGGAAACTGACTTGTAATGTAATGTGGGGATATATCCCAGGATATGTTGCCAGTCTTCCAAGTGAACGAAAACAACAGCATTAGCGTGTTTTGAGCTGGGAGCCACTGTGGAAACTATCCCGAAAAGCCTCATTTTACTCTATCCCATCACATGAGCACCTCCAGCCCCTCTCCCAACAGGACTAAGGACATACGTCGTGGATCTTGGGATGATTTGACAAAGTCTCTCAGTTTATTGTAGACTGAACTATACTGTTCATTACTGGGGATCGAGGTCCTATATTCTCTAACATATGATCGGTCTATAGCATAAGATCAGGTGCTCAAGCGTCGTGAATACACCGGGCGATCGCATATCGTATCCCCGGCCGCAATCCTCGCATTATCATAAGTTGTTCGGTTAGCTAGCGTATGGGATTCCCATGTTGAAGTGGCACATCAGCAGCTTCAGATGCGTGCTACATATGGCATGCATCTTCTCAAGCTTGCCTGAACTCATATGTAAGATGTGTTTACCACTAGTCTAAATTTGAATTCTTCAATTGCCTTACCGACTGGACCAATTGCAACTGATTGAACCCCTCATTCTGCTTCAGCCCCATTGGAGGTGTAGCTGACCAGGAAGACGTTACTGTGCCATCCAGATGCTTCAAAGTCAGATCAAATGTTGACGCCCCCTAGATCAAGCTAAAAACGGTCGTGAAAGGGTGGCTGTGAACTCTGTGCTGTAAGTTCTGGAACTCAAAGATCGGCATTCCAGTTGTGATAGTCTAGGGTGGCGAATAAGGATAACTCATTGTTCAACGTCAATTGTTGCGTTAGGCACGAAATATTCATTTATATTATAGCCAAGAAACGGTGCCGGCATGAGTTGTGCCTTGTAACATAGAAAGCATACGCGTACTGCCTGTGTTTCGAAGCTCAAAGTCTACATGTTCTCTCTGTGATACATTGCATTCTCAGGTACGCTCGCTTTCATTGTGTATCCATTCAGAAGCCACGTAACTATCGCCTCTTTTCATGGACTTCAGGGAAAGCTTCATCAGCTCTAAATTCTCTTGTAGATCCGTTGTCTTTAGTTTATCAGAGCTATGTCACAACAGATTCTGTAATGCAACCAAGTAAGCAATTGCAAGTACATACTAGTGAAAAGTTTGAGATCAATATTACGATTATGTTATGACGCTCACAATTTCGTTTCAAAATTACGCCTATCGCATATGCAGCTAGATTTCTATGATCTGCGAACAATGCCTCGCTACCTCTATTCAATGCCCATCTCCTTCAGAATAGCCTTATACTGTTCCGCCTCTTCAGCCATCGCCTCAACACTTCTTGCTTTTCGGTCCTCGTCATCGACTCTCCTCAACCCTCCACCCGGCTTCGGTCGGGCGCCCATCTCCTTATCCCATAACGCACCACCGACATTACCCTCCTCTCCCGCAAGCTTGACATACACGGCATCCGGGCTTCCCATGTCCCCAGCCGTTCGCGGAACGACGTGGACGTGAACATGTGGTACCGTCTGCCCCGCGTCAGCTCCGTCTTGCACAGCAACTGAGAAGCTTCCGGCCTCAGGTTCGGGGGTGCGGAAGTAAGCACGAGCAAGCAGACGCTGGGTAAGCTGCACTGTTGTGAAGAGATCCGAGATCTCAGTGGGCGTCAAGTCTGTTAGACGTTTATGCGGGTTATGTGGACAGACGAGAACATGGCCTTGAATCAGAGGTTTGAGATTCACCAGCGCGAAAGAGTGTGGTGTAGTGAGGAAGACCTGCGGAGTTGTCAGTATCTACTATTGAGAAGAGCAAGCTCGAGTATGAGCTTGGCATCGAGGCTCAACAAGATTCCTCACCTGATTTGTGACCTCAAAGGGCCCAAATTTGATAATTCGTCCGGCTGCTCCGGCTGCAGTCATGATGTTTCGCACTGAACCACTCTTTGCAGTTGACCAAGCTCTATATGCAAGCATGCTCCAATTGGTAGAGGTCCCTTTCTGCTGTTACGGTGGCTCCCTTGATATTCTGATCAGTTGGCGGAAGTAATTGGCCTATAATGAAATGAGGAGAGGGCGTTGCCCGAGTTTCACCTTCTTCGTTGTGTATAAATCACGTCGTTTAAAGATGGTGATCTGATGTCATGAGTGAGCTCTGTTCCCCTGTGAGTACTCAAATGGGACCCACATCTTTTGCACCAATTGTCTAACACTGAGCCTTTTGGCGGAGATCTCCAGCATTTCTCAGCAGAAGAGTATTTGATATGATTATTAAGCAGTTGATGTTATGTTTAATTCGTGAGTTGCTTCGTATATATTCTATGTCCAAATGTTCCAAAATGTTGCCTGATACTATTGTACAAGAGTTACCAATCACGGCGACTTGTGCACCTTTGTACTGTAACATAAAACCAACAAAAGAAAATCGCTTCTACTGAAGAGTCGGGTATTTCTTAGAATCTGACCTGGTCTTCCTCATCAAGAGGAACTTGGCCATCTGGGGCTGTGAAAGCTTCCTCTGTCTGATTGAGAGGCTGTCGTTCATCTTCAGGCTCATCTTCCCACACGACTATAATTCTTTAGTCTCAGAGTCAGATTGTAAAGCGAGGTTTGACTTACCATATGGCTTTATAGCGAAGCTTACCACAAGAGCGAATCCAAATACGCTTGCCAGCAGGACAAAAATACCCTGGTCGAAACGTCCAATCGTAAGGGCATACACTCCATTAAACAAGACTGGCCCCAACACTCGCGCAAGAGCATGCATCATTCCGATTGCTCCGAGTAACTGGCCAACTCTTTCAGAAGGTACATGCTTGGTAATCATAGCTTGCCCAGTTGCACTCCCGAGACCCCCAACAGCGGTCATCATACCGCTGACGACAAACACTCGCGATGAACGGGCAAATACATATCCAAGGGACCCAATAACATCTGAAGTCAAAGCAATTCTCAGGATCAGGACATCAAGCTCGTCTGCCCCACGGTTCCTTTCGACGGCAGCCACACCGGACTCGCGACGACGACGAGCTGCTGGGCGGATGCGGCCAAAGTAGTTGATAACAGGGTATATTCCCATAAGGACCACGACGCGAACAAGTGAGAGAAGAGACACAAACTCTGACTTTTCTAAGAGGTCCCAGTGGTACGTCCGTCCGCAGTAGAGAACAATGACAGCACCTGCGGCCATGCTTGCTCCGAGGATGATGGTATCATTGATCGCAAGGGCGATCAAATTTCGACGAAGAGCCGGCGATGTGCCAGGGCCAGTAGGATAGAGAGCCTTGAGAGGAGCGAGGGGGTTTGCTGTTCGAAGGGTATTCACCCATGATGGCGAGACAGGAGATTGCAACTCCTTGTCCTTTTCGTACTTCTCCCGCGCTACCAGTTGTTTCCTTTGAGACAATGACTCGGGAACAACAAGCCAGACAAAAAGCATGAAAGCAATGTGACATCCCATGACAACATAGAAAATAGATAGCAAACTACCAGTCCACTTGACGAAGTAGCCTGCAAGAAGAGGACCAAAGGCAAGTCCCGTGAACAGGCACGCATGCACGTAGCCCATAGACACGGCGCGTTTTGAAGGAGGGGTGCAGTCACTTGTGTAAGACTGTGTCATAATACTTCCCGTAGTGAACGATCCTGTCATACCATCAAAGACACTACCTAGAAGCAGCCAGCGATAGCTAATAACATCGGGGTATCGGGCAACCAGGATAGTGATGAATTCGGCCAAGATTCCACCAACAGAAGCTAGAGCCATAAGCCGTGTACGACCATATCGATCAGATAAATGGCCGATTTTTGGTGCGACTATAGCACTTAGAATGCCAGTGAACAAATTCATGACCAGCATGAATTTTGCCACGTTTGCCTGCACTTCGGGAATATCGCATTGGGGATTTTCCGACCCAAGAAGAACAGGCTGGAAGACTGCATCTGGATTACGGCTGTGTTCGTCTGCGAAATACTGCCTGCAAACGAGCTGAAGGATCCTTATCGCATACACTGGTAAGTGAAGAAATTCTACATATCGCAAGCAACGGAAGCTTACAGGTCAAGTTTAGGAACCATTACACCTCCAAAGGCAAGGGTGAATATGATATATGGACCAAGCAGCCAATAAACCTGCAAGCAAGGTCAGAGCTGAACAATATGGTTTTGAACAACGTCTAGGCGCATACCGATGGTTGCCGCCACCATGGTAGGCCTTCAAAGTCCTTGAAGGAGTCCCAAGCGGGAGTTGTAGAAGATGTTTCACTATCTGCATCGCGAGCTTCGGAGCTAGCAGGCAGCAAATGTGTTGCTTCGTCTAGGATCGCACACTCTTCCTCGTGAATACTATCATTTTTCGCCATGGCTTCCTAGCGCTCAAGCGGGACAAATTTCGTCGGTTCGGGTCGGAGACGGTGAAGTACTGCGCGCAGCAAAATGATGGCCAGTGAAGCCTGTATTCAATCACGATGTTTCTGGGGCATGGCCAAGGGGGAATCGAGGGATGGACGAGTCTTTGAAAGGATAATAAGGACTAGATTTTGCATGTCTCAGAAGTCAAAACAAGCGAGAGGGTTGTGACGCTTACAACTGGCATGAGATAAGTGTGACGAAGAAGGGATCTGGGGAGGATTAATAATGTATGATCTAGGCGCATTTGGCGGATACATGATGAGTCCAAGTGCTAGGATGGTGTTGTGGAGTCCAACATCCATGCTATCCACGTTGGGCCATGCCAATTGTCCCAGAGCCAGACGAAACACGATCGTTTTAAAACCTGATAAGCCATGGATGGGGCCTTTTCTTTTTACAGTTGTCAGTCTCTGAGTTGCTGTCGCCTATATACGTTAATGCCTTGGTGATTCTGATACTCAATCACGTTATGCTGGCGCCATTGTCGGGCTCATCACTCGATTCATGCCACATTTGCTTCTCTGGCACCTTTGTCGAGATAGATAAATGAATGACGCATTCCCTGCGTCCTATGCATACCATGCAGGCTGGGATCTGGCAGTAGTATCTGATAAGCTAACAGTTATCATGGGTGCTGGCATGGCTCGTTGGTCTCGCGTTGGCTTGATCTGATAGGCTACTGCTCCTGAATCCTGAGAGTGTGGCATCGAATCGCATCGGGTTTCGGGTTTTGATCCAACCGACTCCGCAAAGTCCGGGATCAATAGGAAACAAGCGCGCGGTATGGAAGAAGATCATATTATAAATCTGCCTGAGTCGATGGCCGCGTATTGCAAAGGTGCCTACAAACCTGCTACCTGCTATGATAGTTAGTGATTAGCTTGCTCACTGCTTTATTTCTGACTTAACCACCAGATATCCAGATTGGTAGAAGTAATTAAGACGATAATCCTTTTGGCACTCTCTGTGTATTCCAGAGCCACTTACAGTCTATAACAACTGACCTAAGTGGCAAGTAACTCTTCATCCAACAGGTTTCATCGCTGGATGTCGAAAATTCGTGCCTGGTCATTGACGAATACATAAAAGAATTTGTCCTCGGTTGTCATGAAATCAATCATATAGACGTTGGGGCAACGCTGTTTGATGTCCTGATACACTGTCGAAGCCAGCTGGTGAAAACCATCATTGGATACCCCAGAGCGTAGGGCATCGATATGTCCAACTTTGATACTGAGATTCCCGCAAATCATACCTTTTAAAGGGAACAGCTCAGATGTCCCTAGATCACTAATGGTGACGACAACTGCATTTCCCTTATGGAAGAGTGGTAGTTCGGCCTGCACCTTTCAGGCCGAAGGGAGGCAAGAAAACTTAGGACCTTCATCCCAAGTGATAAAAAATACTTAGGCAAATATAGTGTATTCAAATCGAGCTTTAGGCTAGCTTATTCTGACACCCTCATTCAACGTCAGAAGTTTTATTTCCCCCCGAGGAACGGGCTACTTCCCAACTGTGGGGCTTGTAGAGCTTAACATTCATCCAATCACAACTCCAGTCTGACTGAGTCAGCAACAATTGCGCGCTGTAGATGGAACTTGGATATTTTCAAGAAGCGTGTTTCGTAGCTTAGTCCAGGCTACATCGTATTCAACCGTTAGCAAAAGCGCCTCAGCCAACACCGCCGCGATGCCCGTCGTTAAAGGAGGCGTTTGGACCAACATCGAGGATGAAATCCTTAAGGCCTCCGTCTCCAAGTATGGTCTGAATCAATGGGCGCGTGTCTCATCGCTGCTAGCGCGCAAGACTCCCAAGCAGTGCAAAGCCAGATGGAACGAATGGCTCGACCCAAGCATCAAAAAGATCGAATGGAGCAAGGAGGAAGATGAAAGACTTCTCCATCTCGCCAAGATTATGCCCACTCAGTGGCGCACGATCGCTCCTATTGTCGGCCGAACAGCAAACCAGTGTCTCGAACGATACCAGAAGCTCCTCGATGAAGCCGAAGCGAAGGAATCATCCAGCCTTGGGCTGATGGGCCCAGATGGAGGCGAAACGCAAGCTCCCAGCGCCGATGATGTTCGAAGACTCCGACCGGGCGAGTTAGATCCCGATCCCGAGACGAAGCCTGCGCGACCCGACACCATCGATCTCGACGAGGACGAAAAGGAGATGTTGAGTGAGGCTCGAGCCCGCTTGGCCAATACGCAGGGTAAAAAGGCCAAGAGAAAAGCTCGAGAGCGTCAACAAGAGGAGTCGCGGCGTCTTGCTGCTCTACAAAAGAGACGAGAGCTCAAGACAGCTGGAATTAATATCAAGGTCACATCCAGAAAAAAGGGTGAGATGGATTACAACGCCGATATTCCTTTCGAGAGAAAAGCGCTCCCTGGCTTCTACGACACATCAGAGGAAATGGTGCAGAATGAGGCGCAACGCGCAGCTTTTGATCCCCGGAAACAACAGCTGGCCAACAAGCGCAAGGGTGAGGGCGAGGATGACAACGACCGGAAGCGAAAGAAGACCGATAAGGATGGGGCGTCGGAATCATACAAGGCTGCTCTGAAGGCTGGTCAGCTACAGAAGATCCGAGAGGCGGAGCAGAGCAGTAAGCGTCGTGGCCTGGTTTTGCCCGCTCCCCAAGTCAGTGAGGGCGAGTTGGAGGATATCGTCAAGATGGGTAGGATGGGTGAGGCTGCCAATTTGAGAGCAAAGGAGAGTGAGAACGACGCTACTCGAGGACTTGTCAACACATATTCTACTCTAAACTCCGCTACCCCCATTCGAACACCAAAAGCCCCCGAACAAGAAGATCACATTGCCAACGAAATTCGAAATATTCGAGCGCTCAACGACACAAATTCTGTCCTTCTCGGTGGTGAGAACACCCCGCTTCATGAAGGCGCAGCCTCGACTGGTTTCGATGGCATCGCTCCTCGAAAACAGACCATTTCTACGCCAAACCCAATGGCCACACCTCTGCGGGCAAATGGCGTGGGGGCCACGCCTGGTCGACCTGGACAAACCCCCATGAGAACACCCAGAGACACCCTATCTTTGAACCAAGACGGGGGAATGTCGATGGTTTCGGCTACACCCAGAGACATCAGGATGAGAGATATGGCTTTGCGCACCCAGCTCAAGTCAGGTCTGGCCTCTCTTCCCAAACCAAAAGATACGGAATGGGAGTTCGATATTCCTGAGGAAGAGAAGGAGGCTATGCAAGTTGATGAGATGACTGAGGAAGATGCTGCAGAGCGGGACCGCCGAGCACGTGAGAGGCAAGCAGCCGAAGAAGCCCTTGAATTTCGTAGGCGAACCCAAGTTATGCAGAAGAACCTCCCCAGACCGGTTCATGTCGATCTGCCTAGTTTATTGAAAGAGGCTACAAGTATTTCAGATGTTGCTGAGTCTCTTATTGCTAAGGAGTCAGCGAACCTGATGGCGAATGATGCGATGAAATATCCTGTCCCTGGTGGCCAAGTAAGTGGCGCCCCTAGGCCTCTTCAACAAATCGACGACGATGCCCTCGCGGAGGCTCGTCTATTGATCATGTCGGAAACGAAACCCCTTCCTAAGTTCGAGGATATCCAGACTGCATTCGAAGCACGCGCAAGCAGCTCGCTACTCCTTGGTCTGGGATGTTACAATGATGACGAGGAAGAGCAAGGGGCAGTCATGAAGGTTGCATTCGATGTAAGTTTTGATGAGTTGCAGAAGTGAATCTTTATACTAACTGTTATCCAGGCTGTTCAAGACTCCATCATGGCTTCTGCTGAGGCAGGCGCTAAGCTAGAGAAGAAGCTATCACTTCACCTCGGTGGTTATCAGAAGCGACAGAAGATGCTTCGTGATAAGATGGGCGATGCTTCCGAGGCTTTGGAGAAGGCACGCGTTGCCCTGGCTGGTTTCAAGACGCTGGCTATCTCGGAGGACGTGGCTATCGAGCGAAGACTAAGCGCTCTACGCGAGGAAGTCGGTTTTGTTAACCGACGTGAGAGAGAAGCACAGGAGAGTTATAGAAATGCAAAGGAAGAGCTGGACGCGCTCATGGCATCTGGAGTTAACGGGGTTCATTGATTGATGTCTTATTAATGGTGTATAAATAGGGGCTCAATCGAGGCTAGCATATCTGGGTCTAATCTAACAATCTGTCCGCTAGGCATTACGCTTGTATACTTACTATCTTGTCCATCCGTCCTTTTGATTCATCTTGACTTGATATATGTTCGAGTTTATTTGTGCTTTCTCACACCAAGACGGGGAAGCTTGATCGGCCAGATCATCACCACAGAGGCAAATGCAAACACGGCACAAGTAATGAATGTGAGCCGCAGCGCAGCTTCATAACTCACGATGACCTGTTCTCGGTACTTGGGCTCGAGCTTGGCCACCTCCTCGACCGACTCTCTCACACGACGAATAATCTCATCACGACCTTCTCCTGTGACGTACTGTCTGAGATAATGGAGCAGAGCGTTCTGAACAACAAGCGAGCTACTTGCAACGCCAAGTACCTGACCGAGACTTCGCCACAGCATGAGTGTAGATGTCACAACAGCTTGCTCGGCTTGAGGAGATGCAGCCAATATCGCCATGAATGTTCCTGGGAATTGGAATCCCTGTCCAATCGATGATGGGAGGAGGATGAAGAGATAAACCCAAGATGGGAGGTCACGCTGAAGGAAAACCAGGCCTATGGTGCCGATGAGTATGCAAATAGTACCACTTAAGACAGGCCACTTCAAGCGGCCAGTCCAGGTCACGGCAAAACCAACAAAAGTACCGGTTGAAGAAGCAGCGATTGTTGGAATAATGAGGCGGAGACCAGAAGAGGTGGCAGATGTGAGGAGGACGGCCTGAAAATATAGTGGGCTGTATGACATGTTAGCAATAGGATACAAAAGAGCAATTTCGAGCTGCAGGAGATGATCCAGGCTGCTAGTAGGTAATTGAGAACACAGTAAGCAATGAGATACGGAACATGCTGCTGTGTATCAGAAACGAGTTGCCCACAAGGAGCGTCACGTCGCACGTCTATCAGCAACAGATATGCTACAGTCCCATCAAAAGGCACAAGTCTCTTATTATACAAAGGGGAATGACTTACATGTTGAATAGAATTGAGTTTGCGACAATAGCAGCAATAACATTCGAGAAAATCAGGTTTCCGCGAGGTTGTCGGTTCAAGAGATGAAGGGGCATGATCGGTTTATGGACCCAGGACTCAACCCATAAGAACACGGGGAATGTGATGGCGAATATTACAAGACTTGCAATGACAAAGGGGTGCGACCCTAAAAGATGTTAGTCAGTCACCATCAGCGTGAAATTAGATGTTGACTTACATGGAAGGACATTGCCTCCAAGATTCAGGCCCAGGATCACAAATGTAATAGCGGTAGTCAAGAGCAACGAGCCTCTGATGTCGAATTCTTTAAGAGCCTGCCACACCCCCTTTCTCTCGCCCTGAATACCCAGATCATCTGGGATGGCAATCCATGCAACAACCATGCAGATCAATAGTGGCGGAATCTGAACTCCAAACTCCCATCTCCAGCCAAGATAATCAGCCATTGCGCCTCCTGCAGCGGCACCCAGACTTGAACCAACACCATAGTTCATGTTTATGTATGACTGATATACGCCACGGTTCTCAATGGGAACAAGGTCTGACACAATGATGGAACCAATGGTCATAACGCCACCAGCGCCGATTCCACAAAAGGCTCGTCCGAGAATAAAGCTCTCGATGCTGTTTGCAAGAGCACACCATGTCGTTGCGGCTGCAAAGATACCCAGGGCTCCAACAAAAAGTGGCTTTCGGCCTAGGGCATCAGAGAGCCGGCCTAGTAAAGGTTGGAAGGCAGATGAAGTGAGGAGGAAGGCCGTGGAAAGCCACGATGCGGAGTTTGAGGCGTTAAAGTATGATGTAATGACAGGATGTGATGAAGCCATGATTGTTCCATCAAAGCAAGATATGAAGTATGCTGTCAGAATCTGGGAGAAGATGAACCAGAAGCGTGTTGGAGATGTGTTGTTGAGAAACGGTGTGTCTATCTCCGTTACAGCAGAAGTTGTTGATCTTGCTGTGATAGAATGGCGTCGACTGTGACTTATGAGAGGAGTCTCTTCATGAGGACGCACATTACCCAAGTCCTCAGAGATCTCACTCTCATCTTCATCCTCACCTTCACCTTCACCTTCATCCTCACTGATCACTCCCTCCTGCTCCTCATCGTGAAGGTAATGGCTAGCCTTATAAGAAAAAGGCCTTAGCATTGCACTCTCTAATGATTCAGGCTGCAGGAAGTGAGCACCAGTCGTCAAAGATCTCGAAAGATTTTCGAATTCTGCTGGATCAACGACACTTCCGTCACTGTCGCTGCTCCGAGAATTGGTCCGTACCGGAACAGGTACGGGAGCGGGAGCGGGAGCGGCACGACCGGGGTCCGAGACCGGAGTCATCACGGCGGTTTGATAACTTCGGCAGGAAGTCTTGCTTGAAACTGACGAAGAGGGAAAAGAAGAGAGGGAAAGATTGCAACAAAATAGAAGGATCCGACAGAACCTTTAAAAGGAAATAGGTTGGGGGACCATGTAGAAAAGAGTGGAGTCTCACTGTCGTGATCGCAGACTTTGCGGCGGATACATCCAGAAAGTGGCCCCGCAAAGATGATCGGCATATTCCCGACTCGTACTGCCTATAATAGATGCATTGTCAGTGGAGGATTAGAAATGCGGTATCTTCCACAAAAGGTTTCTCAGTGCGAGTGTAGGTGTGAGTCAGGCAGAGGATTATGACTATCTCTGCCGGCCGTTATGCGGGACCATCACAGGAGGAGAGGAGTCACCTGCACGCGAGCAAGACTACGGTGTGGAGGGGTCAGTTGGTGTTGGTGTTGGTGTTGGTGTTGGTGTTGGTGTTGGTGTTGTAGTTGTAAGTCGGAATCTCCGCCAATTTCAATTAGATAGAGTTGCTGGTAAAATCTATTGCTAAGAGTGGTTAGCACTCTGCAATGAAAGGCACATATACAGAACATACAACTGAACTCGTGAGAATAGTTATCATTTCTATAAAACAGTTAATAATCAACCATCAGGTTTAGCTTATCTCAAGCCTCTCCCCCTTCCCCTCCTTTCATTAACCCCGGCTTACAGCCACCCATGCTCATGTTCATGAACCACCCCAGACAGATGCAAATGCCCACCATCTGCAAGTTGGACTGATCAATTACCGAAGCGGTCCAGCCGCCCCCCAAACACCCCAATGCAGTATGCAACCCAATCCTACAACTATTCTATCGTCTTGCTCTGAGACGCTGCAGCCACAAGAATGCCCGCTCCCGTAACGCCTCCATCGTGACACGGGCTGAGTACGACTCGTAATGGGCTCGCCTCGCCGAATCGTTCGCGCAGGAGCTGGTCCAAAAAGTTCTGGCAATCCTGCAGGTAATCCTGAAAGTGAACAATGCATCCCCCTGTGTAACCTACACCGAGTTCGTAATCCCGATCCAATGTCTTTGACCCTTCACCTGGAACTTCTCCGGCCAATGTCAACAAAGCCAGTGTGGCTGCTGCCACGATACCAGCCGCTCGAACCTCAATGGCCTTGGCAATTCGATATACTGCGGTGGCAAGGTCCTCGGTCCACTCAAACGGCGGTGATCCTGTCGATTCGGGGAATTCTTGCTGTAGCATAGCGACAAGAGCCGAGGGTCGGAGGGGTTTGAAGTGACTCAAGAACGTTGTTGTAAGGTTGTGCTGTTGCAGCAGGCTCTGAGGCAACGTTCCTGCAGCGATACCCAAGTGTTCTGTCAGGTAGTCGACCAGCATAATTCGTCCGAGTTCGCCCAGGTAACGGCCTGCTGTCATGAATTCGAGTGGCTGGAAGCCATTCAACTCACCTTGCATGTCCAATGTTTTGTCCCATTGGCTGACCAACCCAACTTCGTGTAAGGGAGGTGCAGTACCGTTGATGCTCCATTCAGTATTGATCGCAATCTTGACATCCTCTACCCTCTCCTCCGGTCGGGCAACAACACTCTTTGGGCGCTTGGATGGGTTCAGCTGGCTCAGCTTCAACGGTATCGTTGCATTGCAGCCCGTTCCGAGAATAAGACCCATGGCAGCACGTCGATTCAAGGCTTCATCGAAGTTAAAGATGAATGAGACGAGTGTTGACACCGAGTCATTGGCGATTGCCTCGACTCGAAGAGGAGGTAGCTCGTGTGACTTTGCACGATTGTATCCATCGGTGAGGCGGTCGCCCAGATCCTGATCGGGGGAAATGGCGAATCCCTTACCCATTTGCATAAGTGTAGCTTGGGAGAGTGAGTGCTGCACCATGGGAAAGCTAAAGGTAACACCAAGAGGCAATGTTTGGTCGCTTTGTAGGTGCAGCGTATCGCATCCATCTTGGACCACCTCAGCAATGCATTTGCCAATCCAAAGGAAGAGACTATCCGGATTTTCGTTCTTGAGGTGTTCATCGATGGACCAAGATTTCTCCAAAATTCTCCTCACATGTCTTGTAGGAGAACTGTCATCGGATCCGTTGGTGATATGGCCATTGGCTTGGTCAGATGACGGGGCTTCGTTGCCGAGTTGGACAAAACCCACTCTCAAGTTTGTGCCGCCTCTATTCTCACGTTAGCTTTATAAGAGATAGTGAAACTTGAAGGCTAGTAACTGACATGTCTATGGCTAAGTGGCTACATCATATGTCAGTCCATATTTTCTTTTCTTTTCGATACTTGAATAAGAATATCTCACCAGCCTTGTTTACGCTTCGCTTCTGGTCGTAAGATAGCTTCAGATATGGGCGTAGGTAAGAACTGGTTCTCGGAGCCAGCGGCAAGCTTCTCAAAGGTCTTGAGAAACAGTTGCGATAGTCGATTGATCTTGTCGATATCGACAGATAAGGGTTCCAAGAACTCTTCAATCGATACAGGGGTTGCCATGATTCGAGTAAAGTCGCTGTAAGATATAAATGGTGGTTTTTTATGAAGTTGATGTGAGGTAGTTCAGGGTATCATTCTAGACAATCTGATACCGGCATTAGACAGACGTAGATCGATTGGAAGTAGATCGCCGGTAGAAGGTTGCTAGGGGTTGTATAATCGAGTAACGAACGTAGCAGGGGCTCTTATAGGTAATTCTGGAGTGCTAGGCAGGCTGTGAATGTGAGAATGAATAAGTATGAATCGCAAGTCATGAGAAGGTGGAAGTTATTCACCTGTGTTGACGATCCAACGCAGACGCTAGCGCAGAGAAGCTGCACCCTGATGCAATGACGTGGAACCTCGATCTAAATATATCTGGCCTTAGCGGTTATTTTAACAATTAGACATTGGCGGCCGTAATCAGTGATTAGTAGGTAGTGAGGTATCTATATCATATCATTGAAAGCATCTCATCTCATGCATGCACCAAGCAAGGAACCGATTGAGAGATTCACACGCGATTTTCTGCGGGGTCGAATATCAGCCTTTCTGTGCCCCGCCGGTTACCCCTGAAACGGTTGACTTACAGCAGCACTTCTCACTATCAGGGATGCATCGATGATCGTGAAGTTCCGACTTGAGGCGCATTTCAAAATTGGAAATTTGAGTATGAAATATTAGGAATACTCGACTCTTTAGACAATGCAGGAGGCGTTAGACAGCGTATATGGTTATCAGTATGAAAACATTATGAATCACTGAAGCTCATGTCCCAAAACGGTTTCCCTAACCAAATTCGGATAAACAATGCAGCCGCATGTGAATGTGACGCGCATTCAGCTGCCCGTAACGACATCTCCTCCACCTAACATCCCCGGATTCTCTACCTGAGGAGTATACTTAATTATCACTACTTCATACATAATGGATGAGAAACACCCTGCTCCACGAGCCATGTCGCCGCCTCGTTCCCTCCGTCGCAGTCGACCTACCCTCACAATAGCCTTGGTAATAGCTGTTGTTTATACATTCTGGATATGGCAGCCTTTCAACTCTATAATTGACCAAACGATGGTCGATATCACGAGTAACGATGCCCATACTACCGATAAACTTGTGCCACTGGAGGCACACATCATGAGTAAATGTCCCGACGCAAAGGTACACATCTACCCATCTATGTGCAGAATAACAATGCTCAATATCTCCAGGATGGACTTGAATTACTAGTACTGCCCGTGATGCAGCGCGTTCATGATAAGGTTAACTTCACATTATCTTACATTGGCCGGTATGTCGATACAGAGCTCTATTCTAATATAAGACTAAAATTCGGTTCCATAGGCCAACTGCCAACGATGGTGTCGACTGCATGCATGGCCCTTCAGAATGCATGGGCAACATCATCGAGCTCTGCGCCCGCGAACTCTACCCCGATCCCAAGATCAACCTCGGCTTCATCATGTGTCTAAGCCGCGACTACAGCGAAATCCCCGAACGCTCCCTCGTCGAAGACTGTGCTCTTGAGTCCGCGATCGATTTCCAGCAACTTAACGACTGCGCTGTAAAGGAGGACGGCGCCTATGGCCTAAGCCTCCTACGGGATAGCATCAAGAGGACTGCAGACGTATGCCAAACTTGTCTGGAATACCATGCCCGTGCTAATATGATCGATAGGCCGGTGTGACGAAGAGCGCCACTATTCGTCTCGATAACAAAATCTACTGCATCCGCGACGGTGGCGAGTGGACCGACTGTCCCAACGGTTCTGGCGTCAACGATCTAATTATTGCGATCGAGAAGCTGCGCCGCTAGACTTGAGTGGCTCGAAAATCTCGGTCCACAACTCACTTGCCTCTCCTAGCGTATAGCTCATAGCAATGCCATCCATACCCGCCTCGTCGTCTCCCGCCATTGCGCCCAGCGTTTCTATGATACTCTCGAGTCCGACTGCCTTGCCCGTCGCCTGAGTGGCCCCCGCTTCGAGCTGGACATGAACGACATGAATGTGAAAGTGGTAATATGTGGGCTGGTAATGCACATAGAGTTTCAGCTGGTCCGGCTCCATCGATGGATACGTCTTGACAGTGGCATCGATAAGATGGGTCTTCATGTGCTGCAGCCAGGGGATGTGCTTCTTGCGAAGGTCTCTCAGCGACCAGATATCCCGTCGTTCGACCAGCGCCAGTAGGTGCAGCGCATCGAGCGTCTTGCGGTCCCAGTTGAGGTCTGGCAGCATGAGGAAACCCTCATCGCCGGCCTCACCAAGCTTCGTTCTGTAAATGACATCTTCTACCTCCTTGCGTCCTTCAATAATGTTAAATACCCAATTGAGTCGTCCTTCCTCCCTCTTGCTGCGCATATATGGTCGAATATGGTCTTTGTAAATATCTGGTGTCTCCGTCACGAACCGAACACCCTGCTTGCTATACTTTTTGACGTGCGTTTCGGTACATGGGTAAATCAAGTTGATTTTGAGATCAGCGAAGAAATCGGCGTCGTCAGGCTTGGTCGTCTCAGTGCCGCTACGGCCCATGAACCAGTGATAGATATCATTTGCGCCCAGATTCTGAATTCGCGCGAGCTGAGCGGGAACATCGGCGAGGTAGGTCTGTGAGGTTGGGAAGGGAGCCCGCTCCAGGATCAGTAGAGCTGGCTGGTCGTCGATAGAACCATAGAGGGAGATGCGACGTCCTGCTTGATCTTGGTTGAGGACGCGATCGAGCTTGAATTTGGGCACTAGGGCCTCCGCCTTTGCTTTGACATCGGCCATCGTGGCTGTGAGATTTGAAAAGACTCGGCTGTGGTCTACAGGTTCAGAAAGGGATCTTCTTCAGAACTCTGCCCCTCTTTAGCAGAGGAGGAATTGGCGGGAGGGAACACCCCACGGTGGGGCTTCTGTTGACACTACTCCACAGCGGTAGACAGAGGAACCCGCATTCCATGAGATCTCAAACATGGATGGACCCTTGGTCGCTCACTAGCTGGCTGGCATTGTGGCATTCAACTGGAATTCTACTTTCAACTTCACTGCTTGAAAAGACCGAGTAGTGTGTAAATCATCAAAAATAATGAACTTATTTGCAGTATCGCTAAAAAGTCGTTAGGCGTCATAGCCGCCCATGAAGAAGGTGCTCTATCTATGGTAGTGAGTGTTTATTTATTGAACATCATCATAAGAAGCCTTGAAGGCGTAAGGAACGTGGTGCGGCTACTTCATCTTGCCGCCATCTTCTCTCCTCTCGTCCCCTTATTTTCCCCGCGCATTACTTGCACTGTGGTCCTCAATTCTGCAAAACAGCAATCCTGGGTGGTTCGCACCGGGTATATAATTCAGCGCTAGAATTGAAAGTAAGGACCTGAGTCCTAAATTCGTCATAATCTCAAAGGTCAAAGACGAATAACGGCATGATACAGATGGTTGGTAAGTTGATCGGGATTGGGATATCTCCGAACGGCGGAGCGTGGTAAGTGATATTCGTATTGAACTTGCGAAGATATCGGATGAAGTTTGTGCTGGAGATGCCAACAGGGTATGCCGAGAAACCAGAACGCCATAGCCATTAAACCAATGCACCGATAACGTGTACCTTCCAGGGCCGTATTCAAGTTAAGGTGTCGTGACTGTATTAATCATGAGAATGATGAGTGAGGATTGAAGCCATTGGAACCAGTTTCTGTTGATCCATCACCCTCAATCGTCTTCCTCCAGTGCTCGGGGCGACAGACACAAACCAGAGGGAATGCTTTTATTTCGCCCTCTGCAGCAGGGGAGCTGTCGCGGCGACCCGACGCGTTCGAGACGCCACTATCGCGTTGAGCTTGTCGTCGAGCCTCCCACTCATCTGCCCGCTCGTTGAGCATTACACCTGTTGCCCAACCATCGTCCCATATGCCCACAACCTTGAGCATATCTCCCCGTTCCAAGGCGAATTCGTCGGTTGCCCGTGGTTGATAAGCCCAAAGAACAGCTATTCGGTCACCGGGGTGAATGTCATCCTGGGAATAGTAATCCTTGAAAAATGGTAACTGCTCGGATTGTTGGCTAGCGACGCCCTGAGGCGATGAGAATCCCCCAGCACTAGATGGGGACTGCGGTACAGAGCTGCCAAGGGCCGAACTACTTGAAAGTGAGCCGTGTCGTCGAGGTTTAGTAGGTGGTGGGCGAAGGACTCCGCCACGCGTTTCTGACGAGGGTGGGCTTGACGTGAACTCGTCAGAAGATGAATGATCCCTGCGTGGATATGCGCCTACAGCACCAATACCACCGGCGGCTGATGAAGTGTCGCGATGATGAGAAGGTGAATCGCCAGAATGACCTTCGAGAGCAGACATCCGTGCTATACGTCCACCGGGAAGAACTTCGTATCCCTGAGGGGCGGCTGAGGGTGCTGCTTGAGCCATGGTTGTTCCACCTTGTCGGGCCGGCGAAGGCTGGTTGAAAATGCTTCCCTTGGGACTGCTCGGTCGTCGTCTCCTTCTCAGGCACAACAGGAGGCCAAGAGCAAGCAAACCGAGACCGGCAAGAACGCCAATAACGATACCAGCAATTGCTCCGCCGCTTAGACCTCCTCCCCCTCCTTCATCGTCATCCTCATCGGAGTTGTCATTTCCGCTACCTGCAGTGCTTGATCCAGTAGCTGAAGATGTTGGTGATACTCGGGTAAATGTCATGGTGGCGGTCAAAGTCGGTAATGTGACATCTTTGCATCGTTCCTCGGCATTTGAATTGTAACAGCAGGTGTCGGTCGAGTTAAGGCCGCCTGAACCACAATAGGTACAGAGTCCCACGGTGCTGTTGCCGTAGCCACAGTTCTGTGACTCGTTCTCGATTGCTGGAATACATGTCTTACTGTCCAGAGAGCCACTAGGAAGGGCACAGTTCGTGAAGTCTGCTCTAATCAGCTGAAGCAGATTGCTTGACGGGTTCGAACAGAGCTCGTCGTCTGATGTTATATAAGCCTCGCTTTGGGCATACTCAGCACAACTGTCGGCGCAAAGAGGTCGCGACTGCGATGCTGACAGGCCGCAGGGCTCAATAGAGTTCTGGACAATGGAATTGCACAACACGGTCGTGGTGAAGCGAGCATACAAGTCGCTAGTGTTAGTCAAGTCAAGATTGCTACATCCGAACAAGGATTGATATCTACGAGTGGTTAGAATTGCTCAAAATGTTGTTCGTAGGTTGACTTACTGCCTCTGGACATAATCTCTCTGCACATAGTTCGAAAGCTGGCTATCGAAAGATGCTCTATCGGAAACATATCGCAAGAAAGGGCTGTTTATGAGGTTAGTAAGCTTGAGAGGTCACCAGACAAGAGAACTCACAAGTACTCAAGCAGACTATCTCCGGTAGAGATGGATGCGGATGTGAATGCTGGGCAAGCTTTTGAATCCTTTAAAGATATGCAATTCGAATTTTGAGCCGAAACAACCATTGGTGATGCAGAAAGTAAGCCAAGAATGACACTCTTAGGGGTGACATAGTTCCGCGACTGACGAGCCCTCAAAGGGACCGTGTCTTGCTTGAGTGCAGCCATCTGCAAAGTTGGGTTGGTGGACAAAGTTCGACAAGCTGATGCAGGAATCGGTGATGTCTTAAGCTTCAATAACACCTAGGTCATGGTCGTCGGGATAAGAGCTTTGGATGATTCGTCAAAGATTTGTTGCCGAAAGTGGTCTGGAGTGGTCGATGCAATGATCGATGGAGAGATGTTGGGCGGTCAATAATCGTAGCCAAAAACTGCTCTCCTGAGCAAACAAGTGAGTGAATGTGTGATTAGTTTAGGTTGAAGAAGCCGAATTGTCGGAGCGAAATCGATTTCGTGACGTTCTCAAACGATAGTAACAGTTGGTGAAAGATTAAATTACGATTAATTTTCCACGGCGGGAAAGAGCGAATGTCGTAAACGAATTAAAGAAGGTGAGATGACCCTCGAGAAACGGCCCTTTCGAAAGCAATCGGACCTGGAAGTTCGTTCCTTTCGATTGTCGTTCAGGCTCGAGTTGATTGAGCGCGTGCAATTGGAGGCAAGCCAGGTGATGCTACGCACACTGGCTGGGCACGGGTGGGGGGAGGAGGAAGGGGAGAAGAAAGGGAAGAAGAAACTCGACTCGAGCGAAGAGATCCCAGCGACTTCAGACCCAGCAGCGGACGCGACGGATGGTGGTTGAAGGATGACCCTGGCTGGGATATTAGGGGGTGCGTTGAGGCAGTGCGAACCGCCTGGGGGTCCGGTGAGATAAGGATGACACGGGTACGCAGCGCAGTGGGAGAGAGAGAAGAGAGAGAGAGGCAGAGAAGGAAGCAGGGATTTAGAGAAACATGAAGGACCTGAGGATGATTAGAGTGGGCGAAAGTCGTGCCGGCGCCTGGTGTTTGGACCCCATGCTCCTGGCCAAACAAAACTGACTGGCGGGAAATGGCGATAGCCAGGGTTGAGTCGGGTCGTTCTAGGCCCAAAGAGGAATAGATCAGGGCCAGCTGGGATAACGGCCAAGTCTCAGATGTATTTTTGCTCCAAGATTGTATGATTCAGATACCTTCTCTTCTCAGCTAGCCTGCGCTTGTTTAATCTTGGGGAACAAGGATCCAACGGAAGCCGAGCAGGGTCATTAGCGCCATTCTAGCCGTCCACCACTTAAACAGCGCCTTCCATGGCCTTTCCGGGCTGCTATTTATCGCTACATGACCCCATAAACCTAGCATCAGCACCACGTTGCTGGGTCTCCATAACTTTGTTAGCGAGACTTTGCATTGAATCTTTTGTTGATGATATGTTCAACAATGGTTCTGTTGCTAGAAGACACAAACATGGACACAGACACAGAGCACAACGCTCACACAGATTGTTGCGGTCAACGCAATCTGCAAGGAGGGACTCCTCTAAAAGTTAGTCGCCTCCAACGACAGCATCTTGTCTGCAAGTCATCGTCATTTCCTCCCCCTCACATCAGTCAGATCTTGACCCATTTGTGTCTCGACTCAGATCCAACTTTGCCTTCCCTATTCCCAATTGCGTTTGACTCCACGTGCACTAGTCAGACTCAGAATTTATGAAACTTCTAGCCCAGTCGGATCTCATCGACACAACGTTAGCCTCCACGCTCGACATCGAGTCAATCGACCTCCTTGCGTTAATGACTCTCTGTTGCGCGACCATGCACAACAGCAAAAACAAGTTTTTGTTACTTCCCAGGCTTCCTTTCTGATTTGTCGTGATTTCGCTTTCTACAGCCGTTCTTCATCTGTTTATTGTCACACACATGATGAACGGAAAATGCACCCAGCGTTGCGCGCAAAGTGGAAAACAAAAAGCTTGTGAGAGAAAACGCGCAAGTCTCTGTGATTGCTGGTAAGTATACGCAACCACAAACGGAAACGTTTGTCCAAAAATGGTTCAAGAGAAAAGAAACGCATCGGATGCAACCCTCTCACCGTTCTGCCGTGCAGCCACCCCAATCTTGGCCATCAATGTGAATTGTCAGTTCGATGAGCGACTGGCTGAGACGTGCCGCAGCTTAGTAAAATAATGTTTACTTTTTTTTGGAGATTACATTTTGAACATCTGCTCTGTCGCAACTCTGGCCAACTGTTCACGTCAGCAATATATCTCATACACACATTTTCATTTGCGGTATTTTAGGGACGAGTGCTTCCATTTCTATTACCTTGTGTAGCTCGCCCAGTAGCTCTTGTCAACGTCGCATCGCCGCATAGCGTAACATTATGACCTTCTTGTGCCTCTTGCGTGCTCTAGTGGAGACCCTGCCATATGTCATGGATTGTATTAGGAGATTTTCCAGTAATTGCGATGGTAATGCCGATATGCATAAAGTGGATGTTTGGTATCATGATGGATATTGAAACATACAACACAATGCCTTTGAGATTGATGCTCGGGAAATGTGACAGAATTTTTGCCCCCCAGAAGCTTATGATCATAGGTTCCTGACCTTGAATGCCTCACAATCCCAACTTTATCAGCATCGAAGTGTCAGAAGCTATATCTAAGTACGTATTAATGAATAATTTTATACATAAAAACATCGGTACGTATACATATAACAAGCTCAGGTTCCTGCAGATTAATTTCCAGCCCTTGTCGAATCCCTGCTCTTGCTGGAAGCGCGTTTCGCCTGGACAAGGAACATCACGAACCGATTTGTCATGCCGCGATGTGACCCTGTTTTCGGCTGCTCTTTGGGGGAGTATTTGTCGAAACGAGGATGCGCTACTCCGTACCGCTGTCTAAAAGCCACTACCGGTCAAGCGAAGTGAGCTGCTTGGTAGTGTGTCGATCAACAAACTGTTATCGGCACAGAGAACGGAGTAAAGTAAGAGGATGAATGTGAGACACGGCGTGATCGAAAATATTCGTCTTTGGCGAATACACCTGCATTAATATACTTGATGTCGGTCAATACTTTCCCGTCCTCACGATTTCTCTTTAAATCGATCGGATTGGTCAAGTGCTTGAACCTGGAGATTAGCTGTTAACGTGTGTTTGACGAGCCAATCGCGTCGTAGGTTGCAAGACATCATTGTTGGAGTCGGCAGTCCATTGTCAGTAATTAACTATCTGAGCAGATTGCAGATAGCATTATCATCCCTACAATTTCTCAATAGGATCTACATCGTGCTCCTGGCCCAGGTGATGGGGAAAAATAGGGTTCAAAGCATCGATACAGGTTAGGTAGCTTGTTATTTGTTTCATGCTACAAAATGGTTACCCTAAACAATCTTTTATACACATCAGCATCTTGCACTTCAGCTGCCACTCGGTCAAGCACTTGACACTTACATCGGGGCAATATACAAGCCTTCTCAGCAAAGAATTAGAAGAAATTTGCACAGGAACATACCCGGCACTGCGTAGATATCATATAGGCGAAAGTCAACCCAAGCTACGCCGTTTACCACTACCGAATTGGTAGTATGGACCGAGGCATATGCGGGACTAGTTTGCATGCATGATTAATACAATTAACTACTCCCAGATGTTCCGTCCAAGAATAACTACTCAACATCATTAGGCATACATCATGACGCTCAAGGAAACGACAAAGCTTTTCACTCCCGTCAAAGTGGGAAAAGTCGAGCTTCAGCACCGAGTGGTGCTTGCTCCTCTGACACGACGACGTGCAGATGAGACCACAGCAGTCCCGGCCGCCTATGCTGCAGAATACTATGCTCAAAGGGCATCTTCTGGCGGTCTCCTCATCTCTGAAGGCACCTTCATCGCTCATGAGGCCGGTGGAATGTCGCGTGTACCGGGTCTCTACTCTCAAGACCAGATAGCAGCATGGAAGACGATAACGGATGCTGTACATGCCAAAGGAGGGTTCATTTTCTGTCAGCTCTGGGCCCTGGGGTAACCACATCAATACGCAATATGTATGTATCGAGACCGGATACTGACTGTGACCTGCAGTCGAGTTGCGAACCCGAAGATTGTTCCTCATGTGTGGAGCGCCGGTTCCGTGCCCTTCGATGTGAAGGATACTGGGTCGGCTGAGCCGCCCGCTAAGTTCACAGTGATGACTGAGTCGGATATTGATAGATTCGTGGGACATTATCGACAAGCTGCTCTCAATGCCATCGAAGCAGGCTTTGACGGAGTTGAAATTCATGGAGCAAATGGATATGTGAGTCGAAAGCTACAAAGCGATGTTCGCGCAGCTAACTTTCCCTATAGCTTATTGACCAATTCGTGAGTTCAGTGCTCTCTCCCAAAGACCGCCACTAAAACGTTTATAGCTGCAAACCAACAGTAATAACCGTACCGATTCGTATGGAGGTACACTCGAAAACCGTTTCCGCTTTCCATTGAAAGTCCTCAACGCTGTCTGCGAGGCCATCGGCCCTGATCGCGTTGGAATTCGCATGAGCCCCTTTTCGAGATTCCAAGGCATGCGTGAGACCGAGCCTCTGGCTGTCTTCGCCCCCTGGGCTGAAGCCATCATCAAGGCCCAGCCATCTCTGGCATTCATTCATGCAGTTGAACCCAGGATCGCAGGGGGAAGTGATTCCCCCGACAAAATCTTGGAAGAGAACGAAAATCTCGCTCCCATTCGAAAAATCGTTGGCAGTTCAGAGATTCAGTTCATTGTTGCAGGAGGTTATACACCTGACACTGCAGTTATGCATGCAGCTCAGACCGGTGACCTTGTAGCCTTTGGACGCTTCTTTATTCGTAAGTTATGTGATCAAAATTTCTCAATATGATGTACTGAACTAGCAACAGCAAACCCGGATCTACCAGCCCGAATTCAGAATGGCTGGCCACTGACGATGTATGATCGTTCGCTATTCTACACGCCGGATGAACACGGCTACACCGAGTAAGTATCAGTTTTCGCCGAAAGAATTCGCTGACCAAACCATGTAGCTATCCTGTATACAAACCGGATGCATCAAGACTTTGACGTGGGATCGTGGAAATCCACCAGGGCGATCAACGTTGCTGGGCTTCAAAACTGAGCACCAAATAAACCTGGAATATGATTAGAGTCTTAGAAGAGCATGTATTCATGAGTTGATCACGCACAAGTGTCCCTCGATCAAACTGTTTTGCCAGCTCAGATGTCAATTATCATGATTGAGTTGTTGTTGGCTTTGCTGCACATCAGATGCCTGTTCTGGCTCCTTGTTGCCAGTGTCGCTGGCCTTGTTTGAATTGAAGATTTCAGAAACTTGATGTGCCAATTGTGTACGCGGAATTGATGTTGGCTTCGAAGGTCTACTCGCACACTCCGTTAGGATTCCTTTATTGCGTTGTATCATAAGACACATTGGAGCCATGGACATCCAACAGTAAAGCGCCTGCAGGAAAGGATGAATAACTTACAGAATCATACAACGTCTGATGTTGAGTTGCAGTTCATCTGCAGGCAGAAACTCGACGAGAACGTCGGTGGGGCTGTGGTAAGATGCCAATCCCATTCTTGCCATCAGTGCCCCTTTATCAGCGATGACATTGCCTATGACTTTGCCCCGTGGGACCCAGTGCAGCTCGACCATGACTCCGGCTTTGTGAAGTTCATCTATCATGGCGCAGGCTTTCTCTGTTGTTCGTTTTCTCATCCCCTTTTTCGTGCTAGGATTGTCGCCCTGTGCATTTCCGTGAGGTCCAGTGGTAAACATGGGTCTATTCGTCACCTTTAGGAGACCCAAAGCGGATTGACTGTCGGTGAAAACCTCGACAGATCGTAACGGATCGATGTTTTCCTTCTGCATTTTGGTGACTTGCACCGCATAATCCAGCGCAAGACAAACAGCCTCAAGTTCTGCAACTTCCGTAGGAGTGGCCTGCCCTTTTGCGGTGACGCGCACCCAGTAAGAACCAGTTAGAAATGCCACAGCAAAGCCTGTAGAGGTCTTTTTCCTCGAAGCATCGGCCCAGATAATCAACCGAGAGCCGTCGCTGGACACGCCAGTGACACTTTCAGCTCTTCTCACAGCCACCGCAGCAGGTTTGACAAAAACACTGGTTAACGGCCCAAGCTGATGGCACGAGCTGCTAAACTTGGCCTCATTCTTTTTGGCCTTGTGATCCTTTTCTTGCGTACCAGTACTTCTGTGGTAGTCGCAAGAGTCGCAATTCTGGATGGCGGCTCCTCATTCCATGCCTCGCACGCTGCAAGCCATGATCTCTTGGACCTATCGAGGAGGTCCTGGAACTTTTCATAAAGGTTCAAGATGGTGTTTGGGACGTAGGGCATTCTGTTTGCCTGAAGGAAGCCGTAGCGCGATGAATGATGACGATGGTGGAAGGAAGATGCAGGATGAAAGGATAAATAACAAATGGAAGCACAGGGTGGAGAAGAGAGGAGTAAGGATGCGGCAGTTCCTAACAGCCTCTGAATCAGAGAAGCAGTGTGTGGGAACGTTTGAAGTTACTGGCAAGTGCTCTCAGTGGCAGGAAAATGACGAAAATGTCAACGGCCGTGAGCACCACCTCCTGACAGCCTGGAGGCCGGAAGCTACGACTTGGGAAAATAAATAAATAAAAGAGCGACGGGTCTCAAGGGCAAAGAACATAAGAGACGAGAGCTGGAAGCGCGGGCGAGTTGTAGCCATGGAATCCTATGCTGAAGGGGGAAAGATCTGAATTCGATAAAAGCCCATTTAGCTCCCCTGCTACTGTACAGAACCTAGCAGTCGAGTTAAACAGAATGGCAGGAGATATCGTTCTCATGTATACTACCTAGGTAGATAGCTACTAAGGTAGACTTGTTACTGCCAAAATACCTTACTAACCTTAAATTTCTGCGTATAGCACGGCATACGCCAACAAGAATAGAATATAGGTAGCCCACGCTGTCAGGGGAACCAGCACAGCCCGAGAGTTGGGGCTTCGATAGTTAAGTTAAGAAAGCCAGAAGAAGACCAAGAAAATAAATACCTAATCTAGTCCTCCTCAACGTCCTGGTCTCCTAATCGAAGTGTCTTGAGAACGTAGGTCATCAAGTTCATCCGTAGCTGAAGTTTTGAGGAGAGGAAGTCGGGTGCCATTTTTAGTCCCTAGTTTTTTTAATTATTTATTTCAATCCTGCAGCTGTCTAAGGTACAGAACTGATTCGTGGGACTCGTAGGATACCCAAGTAAACACGAAGGTAGGTCAAGGTAGTTAGATTTGAGGTTCCCATGACCGCCGCCGCCGATCAACATGGCTCCAGAACTTAGTTTTCGCGGATGCAGTGGAGACGAAGGATGGATGGCTCAGTTTTTGCAGTACATAAAATATCCCTGGAAGGAGCGGAAGGTTGTAATACAAGATATCTCGTCATGAGTTGATGGCAGTATTTACCATGTAAGATCATTTCGCTTTTCTTCTTGATATCATTCAGGGGTTTCGCCCGTGTTCCCAAATTACCAGATTCCTTTGCCAACAATAGTTGATCTCGCTGGCCCTCCAGCTGTAAGTTGAACCCGAGGATGGGGGCGATAGGGCTGAAGCATGGGCATGGGTATCATAGAAAAGCTTGGCGCGTTTGGCTTTGGACGATGAAACCTTATTGTCGTATTGCCATCAGATAAGGTGGAGATTCATTCACATTACTTATCCATACATTGATGTTGGGCTAGACGAATATGAACTGACAGAACATGAAAAGCTTCCGGAGCTCGGAAAGGCCATTGCATGCCTCCAGTTCTAGACATGCACGATCCTTTGACGGACGGTGTTAATATCACAAAACCCGATCGATGACTAAAGGGGTCTCGAGCTCACCTCCAAAGTCTCACCAATCAGAATATCCAAAACCCACCCTCGCTCTAGTCTAGCAAGTGTGAAATATTTCTTAGATTCAGCCTTAAGTCTAAGTTCACCAATCATATTCTTTTCGCTCCTCTCGCGCTCAAGTCAACCTCCGACATGCCGTCTTAAACATTGCCCAAAGAGGAAACGGGGCAACTGATATCTGCCGCTCTATCTGCTATTCGGGATGCCGATGACCGATACCGAGTGTTTGGTTTGGTGTTACTGAAGAATGCGCATTCCCGAAGGGGTATGTATATAGACGACATCCTCCCGTTTGTAGGGTGATTTGTTTTCTGCTTGATCAGGGTGCTCTTACATTCATCAATTTTGAGCTTCCGTTTTGATAACAGTCATACCTTCGACTGATTCAACACCTGCTGCTCTAATGCGTAAGTCATCGACATAAACACAACATTTCTTCAACAAGATGTCAGGCGAGACACCTCCCCAGGGGCCTCCCTATCTCCCCAAGACAGCTGGTCTCGGCGGCAGACCTACGCCCAGCGTCGACGATCCCATCTGTGCTGTTATTTTGGCCTTCTTCGTCGGCGGTGCCATCCTCAACATGACCATCTTTCAGCTGAACAAAAAGCGATCCCACAAATTCTTCCTCAGCGGTTTGCTTTTCGGCTTTTGCATGGCCCGTATCACCGCAAACGTGTTGAGAATCGCATGGGCTTCGAACCCGCATGACACCAGTCTTGCTATCGCTGCCCAGGTGTTTGCAAACGCGGGCGTTGTGCTCTTGTTCGTTGTGAATCTGATCTTCGCCCAGCGCATCTTGAGGGCGTATCATCCACAAATTGGATGGAGCAGACCTGCTTCGCTGGGGTTCAAGTTCTTGTACTTTTGCATCCTCGCAAGTCTTGTGATGCTAATTACAGCTGTGGTGTATAACTTCTACACTTTGAACCCACATACGAAGCAGCAACTTCGCGACGTTCAACTCACCGGCAGCACGTTTCTCGCCATTCTGGCTTTTCTTCCATTGCCCATCATCGGAGCGTGCTTCATTATCCCCCGAAGAGCACCAATGGACAAATTCGGACAAGGCCGCATGCGGACAAAAATCCAGCTGCTTATCTTCACAACTGTACTGCTTTCTCTCGGTGCTGCTTTCAGGACTGGCGTATCCTTCAAGCTGCGGCCCGCGAACGAGCCAGCTTGGTATCACAGCAAAGCATGTTACTACTGCTTCAACTACGTCATCGAGATCATCGTCGTCTTCTCCTACGCTCTCTCGCGATTCGATCGACGCTTCCACATTCCCGACGGTAGCCATGCCCCTGGCGATTACTCTGGTCGCAATACAAAGACCCAAGAGCGTATGTACCGTGTTAATACTGAAGAGGAAGTCTTTGGCGATGATGAGCGACCACGAACAGCGGAGCAGCGCCAACAACAGCAGCAAAACTGGGAGGCAGGTCTAAAGGAGGAGCTCAAGGAAGAGACCGCTTGATGTCAAATATCGTGTTACACGACTGTACTATTTGTAATACATAGCCAATTGTGGGCGTATAAAGAATGGATATGGATTCTGTGCGACCGTTTTCGCCCTCAATGCAAGCTGTTCTGTACAAGACATCATATAGAGGGGGGGTGGTCTATGCGCCCCAAGAGATTGGAAAGTCCAATATATCTTTGAATATCATGATTGATCCTGGGCTGAAGTGTTATGTAATACTCAGAGTCAACTTTGTTAGAGATTAGTCTAGACGTGTTAATGTAGTCGAAAAAATTCAACTTGTGGAAATACTTAGTCGGACTAGTACTGGAATCAACTCAACATATCAACATAAAGCATCCAAGTGATGGGCGTCATCTGCTACCATCACTTTGTTCGTGTGAGATCTCAGGAGGGGAGTCTTGTTCACTAATGATGTAAGGAAATCGGCTCTTTAATCGCTTCACTGCTCATATCACGAGGAGAGACAGACAAGTGTTGATCATGCATGTGTGTTTCTTTCTCTTACAGCGCGTAACTCAAATATGCGTATCTAAGCAGCCATGAGGTGGGCGCCGCAATCAAGTCTACCAACTCTTCCCTGCACGTACCTCCAAAGTTACGGTCGTTTTGCAACATTCGGAAGCTCTCCATTAGCAAAGATGTAATATCCGTACAACCCATGCTCCATGAAGTTCTGTTTTCGTTCGAGGAATTCGTCGTGGAATCGTACACGGTCGAGCTGTAAAGGACTTAAGGCTGGTGTGGATGCACCAGGCATGGCACTTCGACATTTGACTCGAGCTTGGTAAAACGTGGGTATACGTGACGAGATTAGAGGAAGTAGTCGGGAGTCCCTGGTCATAGTGTTAGTCGAGTCCTTGTAACCGCTTGTGGGTGACGCTTACGCCTTGAGACCATGGGCTCGCCAGCTCTGGGGCATGGATCAAATTGCAAGCTGGTTGTGGTCAGTTCGTGTATTGCATATTGAGAGTGGATCGACTCACAAGGTGTACTTCAGGTGCTCATCAATCTCCATAATAGCAGCCTGGTTACCGCATCGGTAGCAGTAGTTGGGTGCTGTATTGATGTTAATGCTGTACGGAAGCGTGGCGTCTCGCGTGCTGAGCGTACCTGAGAAAATGGTGACAACATTTCGGTCCTGAGACCAGTTGTAACCCTCCATAACAAGCTGATGGGCGCGAGCAATCAAGGTCAAGCCATTGTTGTGGTTGAAAGCTTCTGAAATGTCCTGTCCGAATGTGTACCCCGCACCTCGAGGAGAGATTCCCCAGCCGCATCGGTCGTCAGGGTCTGACCAGAGAAGATCACACATGGGGCCCTCGTGAGGAACCTCCTGAATACGATCAAGAGCTCGGATGTTATCCAGAGTATCAATGCTTGGGGAGAGGCCGCCATGAAGACAGAAGATTTGGTTGTCGATCAGGGCAGTGAGGGGGAGGTAGTCAAAGAGGTCGGTAAAATACTTCCAGACATTAGCGTTTCCATATTTACGGAGGCATTCGTCGTAGAAGCCGTAGACTTGAGTGATCTGACGGGACTCGTGGTTTCCTCGGAGGATTGTGATTCGTTGAGGGTATCGGATTTTGAGGGCGACGAGAAGGGTGACGGTCTCAACAGAGTAGTAGCCTCGGTCAACATAGTCACCTATCGAGAGTAAGTATCGACTTCGTGAGGCTGAAAGATGATTGAAGCGTACCCATGAATAGGTAGTTGGTATCGGGGTTAGGGCCGCCAATCTTGAAGAGCTCCATCAAGTCGTGGAATTGACCGTGGATATCACCACAGACGGTAACGGGACATTTCTGGCGATATGGTATCAGCTCAAGCACTTAGCTTGCCGGCGCATGTTATCAACGTACCACTGGCTGCACGTTTGACTCCTCCTGTAGAACTTCTCGTGCCTACATGACATATTAGCATTTGGTTGCAGCACGCGAGAAGCACGAGCTAGTCGAGTATGATGCACGCTCAGTCTGATCGCGACTTGATCATCGAATGCACCATGCATCAGACCAGGCTCTGCATCCCGCTGAGTTGACAGCCTCCTCACCTTATCGCACAGTCTCTGAACGTCAGCTTCGGCCAGCTGCTTGCAAGACATCAAGCTCTCGATCCAACCGTCGAGGGTGGGGATCGTAGTAGGCTCGAAGTTGAGCACGGGTGAAGCTTCAGCGGGCGCTCGCCCAACATCCTCCATATTGGTATCCATGGCTCAGCGGTGTCGAGTCGGTTATTGATGTACTGATTAACGGGAGTGAGGTTGGAATGACGTTGATGCGGTCTGAATCGCGAGAAGTCGGGTGGGGCACGCCGCACGAGGCACAAAGGCGGCGGTCGTCAGGGGAGGAGAAAAGGGAAACAAGGGAGATGAGATAATCAGCAGCTGCCGATACCAGCAGCAGCAGTTCCTGTCGCTAAATCGTTCTATCGCCGTAAAAAAAGGAGTATGCGGAAAAAGGCGCAGGATGGCGAGGACGCGCGAAGCTCGTTAGTGAAAGAATTTTTGGTGGGTGTTGTTAGGTGATGGATGATGATGGGGAGCGAAAGGAGGAGGGAGGGATGGATGATGTTGGTGGTTGTCAACCAGCCCAGCCCAGGTCCAGGCCGCGGACAGCCTAGCACTAGCACGCCAAGCTGGGGCACCGCCAGCGCAGTGCCAGTGTTTGCCCCTTCCACTGCCAGCCTTGGCTTTGCATACCATAGGTAGCGCCTCATGTGGCGTAATGTAATCTCTATACCAGGACTTCAGCAGAGAATTCTATATGACGATCGAGTGAAAAGAGTGCATCGCGATCTTATTTAATCGTTTTGATTTCCGAGATGCGGCACTTCAACACTGAATCGCGGTGGTCACAAAGTCAAGGTACCTTGGCTGCAGCCCAAAGCTTGTCTGACGACGGGTGTGGCTTGACGTCTCTCTGCAATAACAGCTACATCAGCATCCATCACTTGGGCCACAATTGATTATAACCAGCTTCGTTTCTTCGATAATTGCTACAATGGCCCTCCAATTCCAGCCTGGGTATTGCCATACGAGTAATATGTGACGCTGACAAGGTAGCCAAAGGGTTACTTACACCAACCAATTCATCTACCTCAACCAACGCCTGAAACCTCTTGTTTCATGATAACCCCAGACCGACAGAAGCCTCCTTTTCCACACGCTCATAGTTCAACAAGTTCTTTCCGACCAAGTTCTCAAAGTCAAGGCCGACTTCCGATAACAGCTTAGAATGTTCCTTCGCCCTCTCCATGCACTGAGTCCAAACCTGTCCCCCAGGCTCCGTACTACTAAGTTGGCGTGCCAGGATGACGTTGAACGCATCTACTTCCTCCTTGGCCCATTTGACACATACACTCATCATGGGCGGTGGAAAGCAAGACTGGAAACACTGCACCGTGTTGTGGATAACCATAAAGTACACAAACGAAAGCTCCCAGATGTATAAATGCAAATCTCCCTGAAAAATGCATTGTCTGATAACACGTTAGTTTGTCGTCTCATATAATTCACACCATTACTCACCTGGCTCGTTTATGTATAGTGCCACTTCTTGCCGCCAGGTAGGATTCTCGGGCGCTATCTTCAAATCCAAGTCTCGTCAACCAGCTGACATTGCGCCTTGTCTTTGTATTGTTATCATGCGTCAGTTCGAGCTCACGAACAATCATGTCCGCCAATTTAGCACAGCGTTCGCCAACCTTGAAGTTGATAAAGTCCTGAGCAATGGCATGGTTCTTCAGCCCACGAGCGATTGCCTTGAGTTTCTCGACACGAGCTACAGCGTCTTCGAATCGTTGCATCGCAATATCAATGTCGAGATCATCCATCTCGCTCTCAACCCAGCGCAAGTTTTGCTGTTTGCCGTCAACTTCAATGAGCATGTCCTTGATGTCCGACAGCGTGGCTAGAAGCTCTGTCTTTTGAAGAAGACCTGGATCGCGAGAGGCGAAGTAGTTAATCGTTTCACGCGCCTTGTTATTAGCCTCCATCTCCGATCGAAGGCCCTTGCGAAGCTGTTCTATAGCCTTGCGCACATTGAGGAGTAGTTGCTTCTTCTCGGGGTCCTGGGGTTTCTCCGTCCGATAGATGAAAGATTCCTGACCAACACCCCGGACCATGATAGCATCTGCAAGCTTATTGCGTCCACTACTCGAAGATTCTCCGGTGCTTGACATGTCCACCACTTCAACATCTAATAGTGGCCAACAACGGTCGGCCACCAGCTTCATCATCGGCCCTCGTGCGTCTGAACCCGGCGCATCTGCTTTTCGCTTCTTACGCGATGCGATGAGGAGGTGATCGTTAAGCAGAAAGATCTGCATCGCTCGGCGCGACTTATATGTAGCATTATCAAGCTCAATCCAAGGGCCTGCGTCTTGGACAACATGACGTCCCGCCGCATTAGGGAGGAACTTTTGCGATCCTTCCACGCCCTTGAATAAGGCCTGCATTTGTGAATTCCACATGGCGCTTCTATCGGCAATAGAGGTGCGCCTATCTCTTCTGCTGCTGATACCAGGGGCGCTTACGAGATCCCCCGGCATAGACTCATCATTCTTGGCAGCGGCAGCTCTCATAGCTGTCGTGTTAACTTTGAGCTCTGACATGAAGTTCTTGAGATTCCTCATCTCGCTCTTTAGCTTTTCCGCTTCCTTGCTGATTTTGATAAACTGTGTCCTGTTTTGCATAACGCTCTGTTGTAGATCCATTCCCACACGCGTCTTGACTTTTCGCAACGAATCTTCGAATTCGCGGATTTGGTCTTCGGTTGCATCGCTCAAGGCAGCCTGGACGTACCGGTCTGGCTTCAACTTCGGATCTCGCAGACCCTTAATATCGACAACTGGAGCAACTCCAGGTCCCGCACGCGAGGGAGGCTTTCTGATGGCGGCAGCAGTCGGAGGCTCGTAATTGCCAAGCGAGGGCATCTGCGGCATTGGAGGCGCGGCGCCATTGGGACCTGAGGGCGGTTGATTAAATCGAGTCGAGTATCGTCGTTTCACGAGATCCGAGGTCTATTAGACGATGTGAGTATAGCGACACTGGAGACAGCCTCAATGAGACTCACCTTTCCACCAGCCATCGGAGGAGGACGCGGGCGAGGACGAGCTTGGCCAGGGTCGCCTGGAGGGGGCGGCCTGTTTGTATCATCTTGAGCAATCGGACCTGAGATCTGGCGAGGAGCACTAATAGTTGGCCTCTTCTTTCTCTTGCCGCTGCGGAGGGATATCTTATTGCGATCCTCCATCTTGGGCAAGTGTTGTAAGTACAATGGCGACTCGACAGCTTCGAGCTTGGTAAGTAAAAAGACGGTATAGAGCTGGGGTTGCAAAGTAGCAGGATAATGCGAGTGGTGTCTTGAGCGAGGTCTAAAATGCTTGTCTGGCTTTTGGCGCCAGCCGACAGGTGGTCTATTCCATGAGCTGTACGTGTAATCGTCAGGCGTCTTCAGTGAAGCAGCTACCTTCGGAATGGAAGTCCAGTGCATCAGGAGGTGGGGTACGTACCGAACAAGCCCAGCCTCAGCCGGTTACGTGGGTTTCATTGACAGCATCGATGAGACAGATCTTGGCCAAGATGCTCTATAGCAGATAGATTTCTCATAATGAAACGTAGAGGAAAGAAATGCATCTATATAGAGGAGAGAAGCTATCAGAACGATTGCTTTTACTTTGTTACTCTCACAATTTCCTATCGTTTCTGAAGATCCAGCTTTCTGCCCAGCTTCGAACCTCGGACCCAAATAGGCTTAGCGCCACATCATGTGCTTGCTCCGGTTCTAAAAAATTGGTTTATCGCGACGACTAAAGCTTGCCGCTCCCGACGCTCAAACAGAGAATAAACCCGACCTCGAGCATTTACGACATAATATCTTCCGTCTCTTGGTCGCCGACGTCGCCAAGCAAAATCTCGAGCCCCGGCCTTACTCGTTGTAATTGATACCGTGGGAATATATCCGGTCTTTTGCTTATTACGATCCAAGCTATAAACCTCCTCATCTACATCATCAATCTCCAAAATGGTGCAGCCCACCACTCTCGTAACGGCATCCGTTGCTACCGCCGCCGCCGCCATTGTCGGTAAGACTGCGCCATTCATTCTGCTTCATGAGATTGCGTTATACAATACAGTCAATCAGTCGCAGACCATCGAAGCTATGGTGCACAATGGCTAACGAAAATGCCCTCTGATCAGGTTACGCCATCTACTTTGACTACCAACGTCGAAACCAGGCCGAGTTCCGCCGAAACTTGAGGAGGAACGAGCGCAAGCAGGCCCGCGTCGCAAAGGAGGAGGCAGAGGCTTCTACCCAGCAACAACGTCAGAGCATTCGCATCAGAGTGGAGGAGGCCAAGGAGGAGGGGTTCCCTACTGGTGTTGAGGAGCGGGAAGCTTTCTTCAACGAGCAGGTTATGGCCGGAGAGATGCTCAGCCAAGATCGTAGGAAATACCCTGGTCTAGACACCACAAATGACTTGCTGACTGTTGTTCTGCAGCTTCTAAGGCTCTTGAGTCTGCTTTGGCCTTCTACAAGGGTCTCAAGGTCTACCCTGCCCCCGGTGACCTGATCCGAATTTACGACAGCACTGTTCCCAAGGTATGATGGCGAGCCTGACCCTCGAAGTTAAGTCGTTTCGCTAACACCTGTGCAGCCCATATTAGACATCTTGGCTGAGATGATCGCATACGACTCATCTCTCGACATCCGAGCGCCCGCCGCTCCCGCAGGCATCAATCTCTCTGACATTCCTAACGTTGGTCTCGATTAAAGAGGGATGTCATATGTCCGAGTTTCCTCTCCGCTCTTGGCACGTATATACCCAGACGTTGGAAATGCTCTTGAATTTTAACACCCTTTCCCCCAAATCTGTACCATGAAAAGTCTGAACAACAGGCTTTCACAAAGAAATGTCTAATGGAGACCTGACGGCCTTCAATGTACCATAGTTCCGCTCTTCCAGCTTCCATAGAGCTTTGTGTAAACAAATGTACGTTGAAACGAATAGGTTTATGAACAACAATTGCTGGCTGTATTTCAGAAGCACAATGCCTCATGAGGATGCCAACTATCGGGGAAAGGAAGCCATAGGATTTCCCAAGATACATGCACCATCCAAGACCATCCGTGATGAACAAGTCTGATACATGCCTTGTTGTGGCCTGTGACGTACTATGCAATGGGGATGTCAATGGAGGAACATAGTGACTAAGTACTAAGCTATGGTATTCTGTTTGCCGAATTACAAGTAGAATGGTTAGAAGATCGAAGACATCATACACTAGCATGCGGTTATGGGACATCACCCAGGGCATCGACCTGTGGTAGACAAATGAGTGCAAGAGATGTGGTAGATGAATTGCTTAACTATCTTACTTTTCTTTCCTCTACTTATAGACTATTAAGCCTCAATCTTCCGTCCCTTCCTATCTACTCTTTCATCCTCTGGGTTAAACCCGCCGTTACCCCAGTTTGCCCATTCTGGAGTTGGAGTTGCGTCCATATAATCCTCGGGGGTCCAGCCACCTTCATCAGGAGGTCCCCTTGATTCGAGCAACTCAAAGAACTTCTTGTAATCGATCAAAGTGTGCCACTTGCCATCGACGTAGAATCTCTCGCTAGCTAATAAGATACAACAGCTGTGGGCGTGCTCGGCAGCGATGCCGTACTTGAGTCCCTTTTCTTTCAACCTCTTCTCGAGCGCCTTAACAAAGTCGCAGACTTCCCAATAAAAGGGGACATTGGACATGCTCAATCCGGCATTGGAGGATGTCGATGTGCCACAGTATGTGACACCCTTGACCTCAACAAAACAGGGCAGACCTTGCTCCACAAGTCTTGCGTAACCCTCAGCTTCTTCCTCGACGTTGAAACCCTTGACGAGTGTCAAACGGAAGACAGTACGATGGTGGAAGCGCTTCTCGCGAAGAATATCAAGACATCGGTTGAATCTCTCCCAGAAGTCTCGGTGAAGAGGTCTGTCAATCTTCCGTAGTGACTCCTTATCAGCTGCATCAATTGATACGTAGAGTTGAGTCACAACCTTGAGAGCAGCCAACTGGTCAGGATGCTGAGCATTACACACGAGGAACGAGGAGATACGTTCGGCGTGCAGCATACCAAGGAATTCGTTGATATAGGGGTAAAAGATTGGTTCTCCGACAAGTGACAAGGCGCAGTGCTTGATCTGCATAGCTTCGGCAAATCGCTCCGCTCGCACACCAGGCACGCCGCGCAACATCTTGATTTTCTGATAATGGTTCTTTTTGACTCCTTCAAAGATTAACGCAGGAGGATCAACAACCCAACGCCATGTTGTTCCAACGGGATTTGTGCCGTGACGCCAACAGAATACGCATTTATTCGAACAAGACAGTGAAGGGGTCGTTTCCATGCACAAGTGGCTCTTGATTCCGTAGAAAGAGTACTTATAACATGAGCCTCTTCCGCGGAGAGCTGACTTTGTCCACCGGCATGTCTTGACTCCAGAATGAGATCCCACGATTGCATAACCTTGTTTAGTGAGAGCTTTGTATGTTGGTGATTCCTTTGCAACCATTTCTTTGGGACCTTGGGGGACTACCTTCTTGGTAGAGGAGCCATAAGTGGTGAAATCAACAGCGAGAGGTGCTTTTTGAGTTGTCGAACCGTCGTCCTTTTTGATCATGCGTCCCAGGTCTTCAACATCATCTAGATTTCTTGCACTCTTCGACTTTTTCCTGGGTTCTTCATCATCAAAGACAACTTCGCCATCATCTTCGTCCTCTGTGATATCTTCAATATCGCTTTCCTCGGCTGCTCCGCTACCGGGAACTCCCTCGCCCAAGCTTCCAGTACGTGCGACATGCTCGATGACCTCTTGCACACCCTTACTCCATTCTTGTAGGCGCTCTTCGTGATCACTTTTCATGTCACCCATTCCAACTGGGTACGCTCTCTTTCTAGCAGTAAGCTTAGCCATCCACTTATCGACTTCCATAGCCTGAAAACAGAAACCGTCTGCCTCAGTGGGCCAGTTTTCACTGTCGCCAAAACCGAATACTGAATAACCTAGAATACCTGACAGAGGAGCGGTATCTACTCGGAAGTCATGATGGGTCTCTTGGAGGTGTTCAAGGAATGTGTCGTTGATGGTATCGATATTGTAGCTAGGAATCAGGAACAGGTAGAAGAGATCGGCGTCACCGTGGCCCTTGTACGGCGCAAGGAAATAATCATCGAAATCAATCTCGGTGAGGTCTCGAAGTTCAGGCTTGAGAAATCGGCGACCGGATAGCTTGGATAACTCATCCAGCTTTCCACAGAAATCCTCAATGTACGCCTCGGCAATCTTAGCTGTTTTGGTTGTAATGGAGGAGAAAAAGACCAGAGGTGCGACAGATCGGGTGAGATCCTTCTCCTCTTCCTCATTCTTCGATGGCTTCCTCGCTATTCCACCCTTGATTCTTCGAGGGCCCTGAGACTTGACATTCTTTTTCTCTTCGACTGGCTCGATGGTGGGGGTCTTTTCTTCGACGACAACCTTGGGCTTGACAGGCTCTTCGTAAACCTTCTTAAACGCAACTATTTCCGTCTTTTGACCATTGATGTGAAAGTATGTTCGAATCGCGACAAGAATAACACAGACAGTCATGAGAATTGGAGTTCGGTGAAGATGCCAGACATCAACCAGATCTGTAAGAGTCAGCGGCAAGAATTGCGACCATGTCAAAGCGATGAGACTCACCATCGACAAAGGAGTCGAGCCGCGAAGGCGACGAGTAGTTTGCCCAGTCCATTGTGATAATCTGCCAACTGCCCGACTATCCCTTCGAATTTGCAATGGGAATAATCTGGGAAGAGCAAACACACAAATAATTGAAGAGATATCTGGGGAAAAGTAATGTTGCCCCGCCCTCTGGAATCGAGAATTTTAGTGGAGCTTTGCGCTATCGTCACGTATCACCAATGGAGGGGCACCGATTAGATAGCAGCTTATACTGTACGATCTTGAGCAGTATGTTATGGCCAGGACTCGAGAATTGTCAAAAGGGAATAGAAATAATAATATGGCATAACTACTTTGTTCTATATGTAATGGTGTCGGAATTCCGGGGGGAAAGTCGTAAATTCATTCCCCTTGAGGGTTGAACATTATTTTGACGTCTATCCAATATGAAATGCACCCACTGTTTTATCAATTTATTGTACATGGTCAAGCTGTTAGATGCAAGACAGATTAAAGTCACCTAGACTCTTCTGTCTGAACCTGCAGCTTGAGACTTGTCACGAAGATCCTTTAAGCAAGGTGCGTGAAACATTTCGCCTGTGATAGCAAGCTTGGCGGTTCGAGTCGCAACCACAATCCACAGCAATATCACAGAGAGGGCTATCATCTATTGTCATGTTAGTAACTGATAAGTAAAGCATGTTCAGTTCCTTACCGCCGTGGAAACTTTGAAGTATTCGCTATCAAGGTTTTCTGCTAATAAGTTCGAGCAGGTTGCCAATACACCGAGTGGGAAAGTAAATCCCCAGAAACCAATACTGAACGACGGGGGCTTCGTAGCAATGCTGATGAGGGCGAAAGCCAGCCAGACCAGAGCAAAACCGTACATAATGAGGGCGAGGAATACTCCAAGGACATAGAGTATCTCACCAGCTCGAACCGCAACATCACCAAAAGCATTGGTTTTGGGAAGCACCTGCATAGCAACTTTGCCAAGTTGCTGAATGCCGAAAGCTCCCTGACCAAGCGGTCCTATTGGGAGAAAAGACGAGGTTATCACCTCCTTCGGAGGAAGTGAGTGAATGGTCAGCCGATGGAAGTATAACGCTAAAACACAGGCCGAGAACAACTCGCCGATACCCCAGAGAACATATGAGGCCACCAGAGTTGTAAGCGCATGGTGGTGATTGGGAAGAGCCTCTGCGACAATTCCTCCAGTAGCAGCCGCAACCACTGCTGGGACGATGGGTAACAGGAGTGCAGCGGTTATGTTTTCGAGGCCAGGACGATGGCGGTGCATGACGATGAAGGGCATCGTGATGCAAGTGGCAATGGAGAGCCAAACATCAACCCACCAGAATGCCCACGCTAGATATATTACCCATTCTCCCCATGGCTGTAAGCAGAAAACCATCATGTTGATGATAGCTATCAGAACGTCAGCAACCGCTTAGAATGGGGAACGTGCTGCTCACTTGCAAAGGCCATGGGCATGCATCCTAGGAACAAACTCTGGCCAGCATGGGCAAGCATCGCCGACCAAATCTCTGGATACAACGCATAACGTGCAATACTTATACCAAGGAAGACAATAAACAGAACAACATTAAGCGCGAAGAAAATGTAAGAGATATACTGAAGCCATATTGCCTGGTAAGGAAAGTTATGAAGCAATATGGCAACGATGCCTGTACCCATACAAACGGCGAACCATCTGTTGATGATGTTAGTGGTCAACCCTTGTCAAAATGAATACATGACTTACGATGGTGTGAAATTGCGTACAAGTCTCCTCCAGCCAGTATTCTCCTTACACGGCAGAGTCGACTCGCAAGGCTTAGGAGCAGAGCCGCTACATACCGCGCCGTTGGGAGTTGAAGTGGTACAGTCAGACATATTGCCGGCTCTTGAGGATTCAAGGGTGTCTGATGTTACGTGAGCTGCTGATCGCTGGATGTGACGATGCAAAGCTAAAGTTTTCGGCTCACTGGCCAATCAGCATGGAGGGTCGATCGCGAGAGCCGCTAATATGGCACAAATCAGGGAACCCAATATGATGTAGATTGCAATTCAATGTTTTTATCAAAAGGAAATAAGTTTTAGTATGGGAATAAGCTGAGAAGGAAGACTGTTTTTCTTGCTTTTTAAGATCTTGACGAAGCCGTTACAGCCGTGGCGATGATGGATTTGTTCATAGTCACCGAGAACCGCTAATCCGGCCCAAATGAATTCCACGCTGCCAAGTTACCAACGTAAAATGGGTCCACATGTGGCTCAAGTCGGCGATAGCGGGTGTCGCAATCTTGCGAATTTGAGTCCCCGAAAAAAAAAAAAAAAAAAAGAAGTATTGGTTTGTATAAACTGGCTTGTCGAGAAGGCCCCGTGAGCCCTTCGCTCTCGTCTAATTGTGATTTCCCTCGTCGCATCTTCAGACTTGTAACAAGCGACCTCTTTGTTATACAGACAAAGCGGTATCTAACTCGTATACCGCAAGGTACCTCAGGTACATTGTTAGATTCTTGGGGGTTCGTTAGCGTTGTTGCATCCAACCAGAACCTTCAAATCGGTTCACAGGACCAGCGCTGCTGTGTCGTTCGCCGACTGAACCTGTCTGTGCCGCCCCAAGATATGATGTCGGTTGCAATCTACGACCCACAGCAAGATGTCGGTGACACTATCTGCCGGCTTGTCAGTATCGGATCTGACCGATAGGAAATAAGGAAGGGGATGGCCATGCAGTGTTGACCCCGCTCCTTGTTCCAGAGTCTTTGTTGTCCTCTTCTCAGATACCATATATTCAAGAGATAGAACATCAATATCATCATAAACAACCAAGCATCATCGACAGCATAGCAATCATGGCCATCGGTATCTTCACCAAACCCTCTGCACTTGGCGTCAGCCACAGCACAATCCCCAACGTGGGTCCCTGTCAGCAAAATCGTTTCGACGAACTCGTGGTGCGACTCAAGGATGCCCTTGGTCCATCATCGGGCCTGGCTTCTGATGATGTTGATGTTGACTTCCTTCAACAACTGATGGAAGGATATGACGGCTCCGACAACATGTGGAAGCCCTATGCCTTCGGTGATCGCAGTAAGGGATATACCCGTAATCTCGTTGACGAAGGTAACGGCAAGAGTAATTTGGTAAGCTTGCTAGAGTCAACTTTGACCCTTCCCAACCGTGACTGACTCCTTGATAGCTTGTTCTCGTATGGTCTCCTGGAAAGGGGTCCCCTATCCACGACCACGGCAACGCCCACTGCTTGATGAAGATTCTGAAGGGCAACCTCACCGAGACTCGATACGCATTTCCGAATGAGGATGAACAAAATAAACCAATGAATATCATTGGGGAAAGAACATATAAAGAAAACTCCGTCGCATATATGGCAGATGAACTAGGTCTGCATCGTGTATCCAACAGGGGTAGCGACTTTGCTGTATCCCTCCACTGTAAGAAATCCCCTTAATCCACGACACTTGTCACAGATACTAACCTGCAACTTTGCAGTGTACACTCCTCCCAACGTAGCTAAAAAGGGATGTCATATCTTTGACGAGAAGACAGGACGGAAAAGCCATGTACCAGGTTGTCACTACTACTCGGCTTATGGACGACTGCTGAAGGAGTAGTTGACACAGGGAAGGCCGTGATAGCCACGATCTGATGAGACATGACCTTCTTGTAATTAGCGCCGCGAGTATTGAGAGCTCTCCTTTAATTCGGAATGCCCAGATTGTTTTTGATGGTAGGTAATGGGAGTGAAGGTTGGACGGAGGATGACCTCAGTATAGCAAGTATGCACTTCGATATTAGCATAGAATGAACCGGTTTGATCAAATGAGACCCGCATTCTATACGAAGACGTGCGAAGAGTGAATAATGAGGTGAAAGAGGAGAATCGACTGACTGCTGCTCGTCGTCTTCTTCATCCCTCATCGCCGTTAAGCACGCAATCCAGGCTTTGCCCAAAATGGGAATGTGTGCGATGAGCACTGTGATACACTGTATTTGCAATCGACCGACCCGCCCGATAACCGTCGATGATGATAGCAGAAGTGAAGACAATATGGTAAAAGGAATAATTATAGACTATATGGACTTGGTTTTAAATGCTACGGTAAGTAGTGATATGTCCTTGAAGCCCTGCTGAGAGCTAGTAGCTGTTTTGTCTACACCGATAACCGAGTCTCAATCGTGACTCCATCGCGCAATCCATTATATGAGCAAATCCCGACTACCTACCTACGGATAGCTGCTCCTTCAATGACTGACTTCAGACCTTTGAACTGGGCGCAAGAATCGGCTAAGGTATTCAACGAGCGTCTAAGATCATCTGGATTATCCAAAAACTACCTAAATATGCTCATCAGGATCAAGAACTCGGGTTTGCGAGTTCCACTCGCCTCACGTTTCCAATAGCAGGCCGATTGTATGAGTTGCTTGACCAATTACAATGTATCTTTGGGACCCCAATTCTATTATCTCCTAAGAGCCCAACTG
>JAADJF010000359.1:0-13387 GCA_012932015.1 Fusarium acutatum
CTTCTGCTTGAAAAAAAAAATTCCGTCTTCGGTTGGGTTGAAAACTCCCAAATCCCGTGTTTGGACTTGCATCATTGGATAGGTTTCATCATATCGCGGCTGAGGCGGAATCATCGCAGCGGCGCTCTGTTGAGCGGCTTCTTGTTGCAATGCAGCCTTTTTCATGGCTTCATCGACGGCACGCTGTGTTCGTAGTTCTTGCTCTTCCTCTTCTCTCCTCCGAAGATCGACCTCACGTTCTATCTCGCGATCGCGCTCACTGGCCATAAGCTCCTGCTTTCGTACCTCATGCTTGGCGGCTGCTCGTGATGCACCGTAAACAACAGCGGCGCCAAGAATAGGCCTTCGTCGACGCCCGAACATCTTGGTCTCTGCAGTTGGATGGTGGTGATGCGTATTTGGGATCGATAAAAATTGTTTATTATTATTCACAGGGTTGAAGAACTTAGTCTCATCGAGTGTGCGTGAAGCTTTTTAATAAGAGTCGACGGGCTGTGTCAATTCCCCATGTGCTCTGTATCTAGTATGCACCAGCGAGTTGATTATGGCTTCCACTCATTAGAGTTCCAGTCCCTGACCCTGTTATGGAGACACAAACTCAAGTTACTCCACTGAATAAAAACGGCAGCCAGTGCGGTGTTGCTCTAATAATCGTGTTGTTCCCTTAGATGTTACGACTTTAGGTTTACACCGTTCAACAATGACGCGTACTAGCAACTTAGTATCTCTTTGATGCCCCGGCTGTGTATTTTCCATCCCTGCATCGCTAGGTACTTAAGTTCTTTAGTAATATATTAGAGATTGAAAGTATTAAACCGTGTGATAGCGTATGATTGGGATAAGGGTCCGGAGGGGCGGGTAATACACAGCCGGGGCATCAGGGAGACAGAGACTTCTTTTCCAGAGTATTGGTAAGTAACAGATCTTGGTCCGTCACTCCCCGTGTCAGTTCGGAAAACCTCAGGTAGCCTTGAGAGACGTTGCTAATGCTAGCTAGAGCACGTCCAAGTGATGAGGTGGCTTTGGAGTGCTATTCCCCGCATCCGGGACACGTCAAAATGATAAGATGGCTTCAAAGGCTGTTTCCAGCATCTGTCACACCATTGGTCTAGGTATAGTTACTCCACTAAAATTGTAGACTTAGGCTTCAGCTACTCTCAGGTTACCTTGCACAATAAGCAGGAGCACACCGATATGTTGTTACGGTCACTAGACGCGCCTGATCCACCACTACTTACGTCTACTTACACCTTACCTTCTAAAAGTTCCCACCCGAGGTTTATCTGTCTCTAGTATAAGCCCTTTTAATTCCCCATAACGCTTATTACGCTAGGACAAAGGGTTCAGCTAATCGCCAATTTCTAGTCACACGCCTATAGAAAGTAGAAGGTTATTAGTACTTCCAAATTCTTGATCATAACAAGCTGATGCAGTCGGTCACAAGCTGAATCTTGACGTCTCCAATGAAAAGATAAGAACAATGTTCCATTTTCAATTGGGGGCTAATTCATTATTCAAAATCTACATCACCAGCCCAGTGTCTTTTGAGATTACTGTATAAGCTCCGGAAACATCTTCAAACTACAATACCATGGCCCCTCTCTACAAGAAAGCGCTTGTCGTTGGTGCTACCTCGGGTATTGGAGCGGCCCTTGCGTCTAAGCTTGTCGCGACCGGCACCAAGGTTGTGGTTGTAGGTCGCCGGCGAACTCGCCTAGAGTCTTTCGTGAAGACACACGGCTCAGACGTTTCAAGTGCCTTTGACTTCGACGTAACGAACCTGAATGGCATTAAAGCGTTTGCAAATACTATCATCCAATCTAATCCAGATCTCGACTGTATTATCATCAGCTCAGGTGTCCAGCGCGGCTTCAACTTCTCTGAGCCAGAGACAGTAAATCTTTCACTTCTCCAGGATGAACTTACGACAAACTATACTTCCGTTGTTCACCTAACAACAGCATTCTTGCCTCATCTCCAGAAAGAGCTGCATGGAAGTATTGTATATATCAATGCTACTTTGGGACTGATCCCAGCTATGAGCCGGACACCAAACTATAATGCTTCTAAAGCTGCCCTTCACGCCTTTGTTATGGACATTCGCTACCAGCTCCGCGATAGTGGGTGTCCTTTACATATTGTTGAAGTGTTTCCTCCTGCAGTGCAAACCGAGCTGCATGACGAAAGGCATCAGCCAGATCTAGTTCATGGAAGGGAAATAGGCATGCCATTAGCTGAATTTATTGAACAAATGTATGATGGCCTGGCCAAGGGTAGTGATCAATTTGCTATTGGCCTGGGAGAGGACCTCTTTAAAGAAGGAGGATGGGAGTTTCAGCGCGGGCAAATGTGTGACGAAGCAAGAGAGTTGTTGGATTATGCGTTGGTAGATTATTTACGCACCTAAATAACTAGTTGGCATCCTAGGCTACATAATAAAACCATAATTGAAAGTCCCTGTCGATCATTTATAGTTGACCGAGAATCATTTATCGTATCCATTCATCTATTGACTGGGAGGACCTGAAGACTAACCATGAGATCCCTCGCCAGGCGAGACAGGGCTCTTACTACTACCTGCATACAGGGGTAGCTCAGTATTACCCTGCATAATCACATGATACTTAACAGGAAGCTCAATCGCGGATAGTCGAGGTAAAGAGACTGACTGTCGAGCAGAGCCTTAGGCACTGAGGAAATAAACCATTCTGCAGTCGACTCGCACCCGTAAAATGCTATTATTCAGGCATACAATCTCCCATTCCAACTCACCCTTCCCCTCCACTCAACTCGCCATGTACCTGCAGTTGCTTAAGCGCCCTTAGTGTTAGACCTTCCTCTGCGATGGCGATATGCCAATCTCCGTAGACGAAGCAGCCTTCAAGTCCTCATCCAGAGCCCTTCTTCCCTTCGAGGACATATACGACAGAGCGGCGACAACGAGCAGCCCTGCGCCTGCAATCGGACGCCTGCATCTCTTGTTAGCAGATGTCACATCTGAGGCGGATTAAATTGTACCAGTTTCGGTTGAGGGTCTCACGAAAGCCAGGGTTGGGTGGTGGGGTTTGCTGACTTCCAGGGCCGCCGATGTCGCCATCGCTGCTGACGCCGGATTGCTGTCGGACCTGGAGAACTGGGGCCGCTCTGATAACGGGACGGATAGAGCAGCGGAGTATGTTAACAGAGGCTCGAGGGACGACCATGTTGAAATTGGGAGTTTCTGAACCGACTCGATTGAGACTAGAAGATGCGTAAGAAATGAAGGAAATTAGATTTGGTCGAGTTCCTGGAGAGCGTATTATTTGGCCTTTCCATCGAGATCATGTGGATGACCTCCGAAGATTCATCCTATGATGTCGAAATGACACCCACTTCCCCCGCAAACTCATCCATTGTGAGTGGCTCGTCCCTCTTGCTTCATGGCTGCCTTTGGCTGGCAACCTCTACGTTTCTGCCTCACTTGCACATCTACCATGTTCTGAACACTGAGGTCCTATGGGTCAGCTAGTCGTTCTCACTCGTTGTCTAACGTGCATTTCTGGAGCTCCAACGGACTTTGTTGGGCTGCAACCTCGAAACCCTTTCACTCCAACTAAATGACAGAAACAAGATGTCGCATGATCAGGAACTTGACGGACTTTCATCCTGTTAATATTCATGTCTTTTGAGATGAATTTATGCTGGATAGGAAGAATTTGGCTCAATTGATTGCTCTGCCTTACGCATAAAACTCCTCTTTAACATGAATTGTGGTCTTTGTTGGCTGTGCATCATTCGGTTCCAATCCCAAGGTCCCAGGAACGAAAACGTCATACACGTTCGCAGTGTCCTTCAGATCCAGCTATTAATATCTTGCCCCATCACTCTGCCTGTGACTGTTCACAACACCACTGCTGTAACAGTTAGGTTTTCTAAATAGGTAAACTAGTCTATATTAGGTTTATGTTTACAGATTGCATAAAATGTAATACTAAATAATATAAAGTATTAATATGTAAAGGATTTCCTCTTTTACTGAAAACAGGATGGATATTAGGGATATGGCAAGGGTATATTGGGCTCATTCATTAATATAGCAGTGGTTTTGCGTGGTAACTGAATTGATCATGGACTTTTTATAAATGTGAGGCATTTTAAGTCGAGCTACATCATTAGTGAAGAGTTACCGCCCTCTCAGATTGGTGTCATGCCTTGTCGCTGCGAATTGTCAGAGTCGCTGAGGTTGAAGTCAGAGACATGCAAGCAAAAGCTATATAAGCGAAATTGACATAAATTAGTAAAAAACTAACTATATAAACTATTAGTCCTTTATCTCTTATAGCCGAGCTAGTTTCTTCTGCTGTTTAGAAATCATGTCCTGAAGGATTTCCTCGCTTCCACCAGAAACTACTAAAACTCTAACATCTCTGCTGATCTGCTCCACACGGCCTCCAGCACCTCCCTGAGAATAGCCAAGGCCCCCAAAGATCTGTTGGCTCTCACGAGAGATCGTTTCGAGATTATGAGCAGCTTTCATCTTAAGCAGGGCAGCCCAGGGTGAAAACTCAAGCGCTGGCATACGAACTGATCGGCGTACCAAGTCCTCCATTAGGTGGTGGACCGGCTCTATCAAACCAACCATCTTGCTAAACTTAAGACGAATTGCCTGGTTCTCGAAAAGCTTCTTGCCAAACGTTTCTCGACGAAGAGCATGTCGGTAGCTGTCTTCCAATGCCACTCGAGACAAACGCAAGGCCGTGATGCCAACCCAGAGACGTTCATGCGTAAATGCTGCGTATCAATAGGTAAGTATTGCTCTCATACCAAAATCGGACCGACTTACTAGACATGATAATCTCGAAACCTTGCCCTTCCTTGCCAAGGATATTCTCAACAGGCACCACTACGTCATCCAGGTTGACAAAGGTGGAACCACTAGCAGCTACACCAGAGTTTTCCATCTTCTTACACGTAACCCCCTCTGTCTTCATGTCGAGCATGAAAGCTGTCAATCCCTTGTGACCTGGGCTCCCAGTCCGTGCGATACACAGAGCATGTGTAGCCTTCTGCCCTTGAGTGATCCATTTCTTTTGTCCGTTGATCACATAATGCTTTCCATTCTCGGTCTTGACAGCTTCAGTGGTGAGTCCAGCAACATCAGACCCAGCTGTGTCATGTGGGTATCAGCAGGCATTCGAAACTATTCATAGTTGAGAGAGTAGGTTTACCATCAGGCTCAGTGACCATGAGGCAGTGCTTTTGTTGACCAGTAAGTAAGGGTCGCAAGTACTTTCTTTTCTGGTCTTCTGTTCCGTATGTTGATATCGGAGCACCTCCTGTTGTAGCGCCACTATTGATACCCCAGATAACGCCAAGGAAACCGCAACGAGCGATCTCATCGATCAACTGTACAAATCAGCGACACCGACGTTTTCAAACCGACGTATTCCAAAGGTCAATGGCAACATACGATATAATCATGGAACTCATCCCATTCTTTGCAGCCGTCAGTAACATTGTGATGTACTAAGGGATTAGCAACATACCATCCAGTGGGATACTCGCAGGGAGAGAAACATCATTCAGGGAGCTTTTAGGCAGAGGGAATACTGCAGCTGCAAGGAAGCCGAGTTCAGCGTGGCGGGCATATGCTTGATCGGGAACAAAGCCTTGAGCCTCCCATTCCGGTGCGTTAGGAGTGATCTCACTATCAACATACTCTCTGATGAACCGCTGGAGCTTCCGGTGAGAGTCTTTGAAGTAGGGATGAGAAGAATCTTTATGCCAAACTGGATCGGCAAAGGGAATATTGCTTGTAAGTGTAGAGCTCATTTTGGATATTTTCGGATCAAGCTAAAGTGATGCTTTGTTACGATACACAGTGTGTAGTTCCACCGTTTTATGCTATGCCGATAGTAGTCAATAGATGTTTACTGACTCTATGCGACTTTAATTTATGTAGATTTTTGTTTTAGACGTATCGAGACTAATCAGGTTGTATGTTTCCGCGGCTTTATTCCGGCGATTCCGAGTATCGAGTTCCGCGGAATAAATTCCAACCGGATCCGCAACTTAAGAATTGAGAGTACTAACTAATATCTTGCAATAATGGTTGTGTTAGACTAGGCTTTTTGCAGTAACTCATGGCCGCTATTGCTCACTTATTCCATCACCTGAAGGAAGCAGAGAACACTACCAAACAAACCTACACCCCATCGCAACTTTCAGCATGTCAAGCCGTATCCAGAACATTACAAATCATTTAGCCCCTGGCAGTGATCAACTTACTCACCCAATAAAGAGTGACCCTTCTAGGTAAGCCTACAACTCAACTCTATGATAAAAGTTACAGTGTCTTATTAATCGTGCAACAGAATTGATGGCCAAGTTGTGTTGATTACTGGTGGCGCCCAAGGTACGTGATAGGAAATACCTTATACGCAACATCCATTGACCATTATATGTGCAGGAATTGGAAAAGCTGCTGCAAACCTCCTGGCTTCTAAAGGATGAAGAATCATCATAGCCGACGTCGACAAGTCAAAAGCTAGCGCTACTGTTCAAGAACTACGATCCAATGGTTACGAAGCGGCCTACATTATCGGTGACGCCCTTGAAGACGGCTTTGCAGAAAAGACTGTCGCTTTTGCCATTGAAACCTTTGGGAAAGTCAATTGTCTCATTAACGGCGCCGGTTTCTGTTACGATGCAGCAATCCACAAGATGGATGACGATAAGTTTGATGTGATTATGAAGATTCACAATTACGTTCCTTTCAGGATGGTTCGTGCTTTGTCGTCACATTGGATGGCCCAAGAGAATCATGATATGCCGAAAACAATCATTAATATCTCATCCACATCAGGGCTACATGGGCAGATGGGACAAATCAACTACTCTACAGCTAAGATGGGTATAATTGGCCAAACAAAAACTATTGCCTCCGAATGGGCCAGGTATGTTAATTACGTCTTTTAATTTGAACGCAGCTAAAAGCTCATAACTTCTAGGTACGGGGTTAGATGCAATGCCGTAGCATATGGATGGATAGATACTCGAATCACAAGACCACCGACAAGTGGTGAGACCGTGGTCGTCGGGGGCAAAGCTATCCAGACAGGCGTTCCTATTGCTGCTAAGAAGTTTCGTGATGTATCAGAAATACCCCTATCGCGCCCAGGGACAGTCGAGGATGCTGCAGGGGTTATTCTATTCCTTTCCAGCCCTTTATCGGCATATGTAACCGGATCATGTATCGAGTGCGCTGGAGGACGCTACTTGTAGTCGGGTATATAAGTGAGCCTTGTTTGACTTGGGGTTGTAGCTAATTGAGTGCCGAGATAAATGTTCCAGCTTACGATGTTCAGCAGTTGGAGTGATAATATTATACAAAAGCTGTTCGATATTGCCGTGTAATGTAAACTGTTTAATATGCCATACCTTCTATAATTTCTATATCATCTTGGGCAAATGTGTGAGCGGTTAGTATGCTGCCTGAAGTTTCTTTGAGAAGTGGTATTTAGAGTTGAAACCGGTCAAGAGCTGACGCAGACCGCACACTTTACATCGTATATTTTCAGGCTCGATAATCCAATTTGAGCATTCCAGCAGCAAGAAATTTACTTCTTAGAGCAAGAGGTAGGACGTTAAAGAGGTGGTTAAGGAACTGTTGATGGCAGAGCCTAATAAATACATACTGTTGCGATACTGAGAAGCTATGCTACCAACTATTACAATTTAGAGGCAGGTACGCTCTGCTTTGCCTTTACCGAATCCGTCGGCACATCCTTGAGCAATCTTTTCAAAACCTTGCCGGTTGGACTCTTGGGTAGCTCATCCACAAAAACGACACCGCCTCTGAGCTGTTTGTAACCAGACACCTGGCTATTCAAAAACTGGGCAATTGACTTGGCTGCAGATGGGCCTGCCTCGACCCCCTTTTTGGGCATTACATACGCACGCACCAGGTCTGATGAGGCCTCCTCGCTCCAAATACCGCACAGTGCTACCTCTTCGACAGCCGGGTGGCTGACCAGTATCTCTTCAAGTTCTACGGGTGCCACCTGGAACCTGACCAAGCGTTGTAAGTATATGTCTGGAACAGAAGTCATATTTACGTGCTCACCCATTGTACTTGATTGTGTCTTTCAGGCGGCCTTTGACGATTAGGTAGCCACTGGAATCAATGTATCCCAGGTCTCCTGTTTTATACCAGCCACCTTCCAGCATATCTTTTGCCGTTGCCTCCAGGTCACGGAGATACCCCCTAGAGTATTATTAGCGACTACACTTCGAGTAAGAAAGGAATAAGGCACGTACATCATGATGTTGGGGCCTCGCAACGTGATTTCTCCTGGTTCTTCGGGCCCTACATCGTTTCCGCTTTCATCCAGAAATCTCATTTCGAGGTTTGCAACTGCTTTTCCTGAGGCATTGGATGCCATATCCTTGTCCCGAACACCACTCTGAACACACGCACCAGAAGCCTCAGTGCATCCGTAAGCTGACCATTGTGAGTAGAACGGAAGTTGGTTGACAGTAGAAGGCTTACTTTGACAGAGAGCTACTTGAGGGAACGCATTTCTCAATTTCGATGCGACTTCATCCTGAACTGGAATTAGTAATCAATACGCTGATGAGACCTGATATACCTACACTCAGATGGGCAGCCGAGCATGAAAAGTACTCAAGAGACGAAAAGTCGTATTGCCTTACTTGAGGACATTCCGCAAGAAGTTTTGCCACGGGGGGTACCAACCGTGCCAATGTCGCCTTGCGTGCTGACATCAATCGCATATAAACCCCGAGGTTAAACCGTGGCAGTAGGCAAACATAGTAGCCTAACCATGGAGCGCCGTTTATGACGGCGTATGTTGCGTAGATGTGTGAGAGAGGGGGGAAGAACGCCTCACGCATGTCGTAGCCCGCACAGATGGCAGAGAGCTGAGACTGCACATCAATGCCGTGATTATCGCGGAGAGATAATGCAACGGAGACGGCATACCATGCGCCGGCAGATTCACCGCCGAGCACACGCAGCTGCTGTGCTAGCTTGTTCACTCCGGCTTCGGACAGCGCGAACAGGGCTGCATCGACGGCGTCGTTGTAGCCGGCTGGATAAGGATTCTCTGGTGCCAGGCGATACTCCACTGAGGCCATAGTAAGACCTAGCTCGTTGGAAAGCCGGGTGAGATATGGGTCGTACGAAGCATTGCTGCCAATGACGAAGCCCCCTGTTTAGTTGGGTCACTTGGTGAGCTCTCATCTACGTAGCAAGACAGTATGATTCGTACCTGCATGGAAATGTAGCCAAACTCCCTTAGAAGGCCCTGTCGTGGGTTCAATAACCCGCAGCTCAATCGAGTTCCCTTCACGGCCGGTAAAATTGATCAGGCGTGCCTTATCGTTGCACACGGGCTTCTTGAATCCGTGGGTGCCATTACGACGCGCATCTCGGTAGGCCTGCGGCGTTGGAAACTCGTGCCATTGCTTGTCATTTGCAAGAAGCTTTTCGAGGCGGTCGGCAAGCTCGAGGCGTCCCTTTTGGGCACTCGCCGCAACCTGAACGGGACGGACGTTGACTGACATTATAGCGTCTGACAAAGGGAGTTAAATGTATTAGAACAGGAAATGATCTTTGCACCTTATTGAGAAGCATAGGGTGATGAAAGTGGTTATTATTATATTATTAACTCCTGCCTTCCACTTAACTGGTTGCGTTCCCGACGGTACATACGCCTTCGGAATACCTTTTTGGTCGCTCGGAACGAGGTACGGAAATGGGTCTCAATCTTTATATTCCGATTTAAGCGCCGCAGGGTAGTTCATACTCTACGTCTCTCAGACAGGCGCTCTGATACTGTTAGTGACTGAAGTCAGACGAGGAAAGATCGGGTTGGATATTGAAGCGTGATACATTGCGAAGGTTGACTGAAGACATTACGGGCGGATTTTAGGGAGAAGGTTATGGAAACAGCTGCTGATAGATATTTGGCTGGTGTTCATACGGTTTGGTCGAGGCAGCAAGTACGCCGCTGAGGCAACGAACTTAATACTGAACCACTGGGCAACATGTCACGGCCAGTTATAGAGGTTATATTGTTTAAGCTTCCCATGGTACAAGCTAAAAGCCTGGTTACCTCTTGTTAGTTTGATAGAAGGATGAAATAAAAAAACAGATAAATAAATGATCTATATGTCTATGCAGGCATGCGTGGTTTGACGTAGTTGAGATATGGGATTGTATAAGCTGATGAAATCAGAGACCCATATGATTGCTCCATTTGTCCTACGGTTGCATATTTCATGTAACAAGCTCTCGCTATCTAACGTGTTTCGTTTGCTTCATTTTTTCCGCAGGATATAATATGTACAACCTGGGTGTGTTTCCTAATTTCCCGTTGTGGCAGCCCTTGCTGGTTCCTCCGCGCGTCGGTTTCGCTGCTTCAGGTGTGGAGCGTCCTCAAGATAATATCTGGTAATTTTCACGTCAGACCTGTAAATGTACGACGGTAGGGAAGAAATACTCACGAAAGGTCGCTAGCCACGCTGGACTCAGCTGCGGTGAAACCATCGGCAAGCCAGGCGAACATGCTCGATGGATCGTCAGACAATGAGGTCCATTCAAAATCTTCGTATCGTGGTTGCTCAAGGAGGTCGAAAAAATGCAAGCGAGACCCTGGATGAAGGGATACGACTGTTCTACCAGAGCTGCCGTTTTTGAAAGAACTGGCACAGTTCTCTTCCCAGACGGTCTTCTCCATCCACTTCAGCGCGTGTGCCACCCATGCCTTGGTGAAAGGCGAGGCCTCTTTGTCTTTGGTTCAATCCTTACAGGCACCCGATTCAAAGAAGAGTAGTCAATTTTTAGTCACGGAATCACATGAAAATCCTGTTTGCTTCGTTCACTACAGTAATAGGAACGGCAATACTCCCAGGCACAAAAGACATTCACAGTTACACTTTATCCCCTTCTGAAAGTAATCTTCCACATCACCATGCAACCTCCTCCCCTCTCCAAAAGCAAGGACTATTGTACTAGCTTGCGCTACGTCCAGCGGTTGTACAAGGAACTCAACGACGCCTCAACGGTCTTAGCTCTCGAAGCGGCTCGGCGGGCTGCCCGTTAATGGGGATAAAAGTCTTAGTCTGCAGATAAGAAGTAAAATACGGGCATAGTTAGGGCTTGCATTAGCCCTTGAGCTATTAGTGACTCAACCGTCTTACAGGGCTAGATATTCCACGTAAACCACTAACAAGTATGATTTCTCTTATCGGGAAAGAGGCAGAGACTAGTTGATCAATAGTGCCTGTGCGTATGACAGGCAATATTGATCGGGCTGGAGATGCACATGGATATAATGTCAATATCTCGCTTGGAGTCTGCGGACTCAGAGCTAAGCCCGGGCTGTGGATACCGGGACCAAGCCGGGGGACCCGAGACCCGATCTAATTGGTGTACGTAACAGCCGAAAAACTACGGAGTAACTTTGGATTTATCACCGGGAACAGGGACCCGATACGATATGCATCGCTGGGCTGACTTCCGCTAACCCGCTCTGCAGTCACATAAAGCTTAGCCCGAGTCATGAATGCAACGCAAACTGGTACACTCCCGGCTGCTGACGATTGAAATGGTGGTATACTCAAACTCAAAATCATGCGTTCAAGGCTAATTGTCAAATAGGAAAAGCCTTTGGCTGCTTACATTTTTCAAGTCAGCTTCAAGATGCGCCAGTCTTAACTTGTTTTGTATAAGCAGCGTTCCCATTGCAACACAATGATGGTGGTGTGAAACACAGGCTCCACTTCTCCTGCAACCTTTTCTTATCACTAGTATCTAGCGAAAGGATTTCCCCGCAAGCCACCTAGGGGTTAAAGAAGCTGCAGTCGGCAATAAATCAGCGCCTTAGAATAGTCGAGACATGCCAGTAACCAACACATAACTGGGCAGCTCCCCCATAGATTAATTGCCTGATCTCCTTCTTACCAGATGTGATTGACCTGTCTACTAATAGCCCGACATGCCAACATGGTGCCTAGCAAACAGCCTAATTTGTGGGCAGCCGAGTGGACTTCATTCGCAGCCGCCACAGTCTTCATTACCCTCCGACTCGTGAGTAGAAAACTGACAAGGGTGGGGGTTTGGTGGGATGATTACTTTGCTATTGCCTGTTACGTGAGTATCCTTTCTCCGAACCAAGCAAATCTAATCAATTACAGTTCTCTGCCATCGCATGGGCTGTCATAATAATGCTCTGTAAGCGTCCTATTGTCGAGCTCCTGGCGATACTAACCGCAAGATTAGGGGTTAGCCAGGGTTTTGGCTTGCACGCCGACGACATTAACAGGGACATCTCCAAAACAAATTCCATCATGCTACACTATCTCTTTGCTGTTGAGCATACATATACTTTCAACGTCAGTTTTGCAAAGGCTTCGCTTTTGTTCTTTTACTGGCGCATGTTCCGAATTTCAAACATTAAGATTGCCGTGTACACCTTGCTCACTGCTACCGCATTATGGGCCCTCTCTCGAGTATGACTCTAAGACTCAAAATCGATGTCAGGCTAATCCGTTATAGTTCGTATTCAACGATATCCAATGTATACCTACCCGAGCCTACTGGGACTTCAGCCTGAGACCAAACGCTAATTGTTTTGTCGAAAGCAACAAGTATATCTTTGGTAGCGTCCTTTCTCATATCATCTTGGATCTTTTCATCTTAATTTTGCCTACAATGCAAATAAAGAAGCTTCAGTTGCCTTGGTTACAAAAGTTTGGAATCCTTTTGATGTTTATGGTTGGTACTTTGTAAGTTTCTGCCTATCGTTCCATCTTCATTGCTAAATTATCCAGGGTGTGTATAATTGGATTGGTCGTCAGCACCATTGGTTTACACATAGATCCAAAGTCCCAAGATTTGTCATGGGCTATAGCTGATACTATTACCTGGGCAACAGTCGAGGTTAATCTACTCACTCTCTCTAGTATGTGCCCAACCCAGTCATCCTGCAGCTACTAAATATTCATAGCATGCCTACCAACTATTCGACCTGCTTGCCTCTACCTTGGATCACGCCTAGGCCTCAACACGGCAAATTCCCTCAGTGCCAACAGTTTCGGTCAAAGTTACTCACGACCGATTCCCAACAAGTCGATTCGTCTCTCCGCAATGCCCAAGGATGAGACCAGTTCTACTTATGAGCTTGCTGTTCGTATGGAGCATAATGGTGACTCTATATCTGAGACTGAGAGTCATTCACGAAGCAGCAGATATAAAGGCAACATTACAGCTGTAACTAATCCAACCGGTTCTAATGATCTTAATGACTATACTAGTCGATCTGAATATCTAAGTGGGATATTAGTTAAGAATGAAACAATTGTAACATATAAGGGCTAAAGG